>LPNX011050302.1:26720-40297 GCA_001517045.1 Pseudotsuga menziesii
TATAATCCTCTTCAATTCTCAATCTATCTTCAGTTCAACATATTTCTAAATATATAGACACAGATACATAGAGAAACTTGTTAGAGAAGCTTGTTTGGGTATATATAAGATTTTATCTAGTGGCATTTATGTGTGCGGTATTTTGTATGAGCAGTTCTTCATAAATAAATATATCATATTGCCATGTCGAAAAAAGTATGCGACGATGGGGTAGTGCAGGGAGAGTTAATGCACTTTCCCATGCCACAGTAGAGGAGCTGCTGGGTTCTATCTGAAGAAAATGATACAATTAGCAGGCTACCCATTCAACTTAGATAAAATCATTCCGATAGACTTGTATCAGTATGAGCCCTGGGAATTACCCTGTACACTTCAGTCTCTGCTGCTTCACTAATTTAAATTAGAATTTATGTCCAAACTGTATTAATTAATCTATTCCAGGTTTGGTACGTGATGTTGGGGATGGACAATGGTTCTTCTTCGTGCCAAGTCATCAAAAGAAATGCGTTCGACCTTACAGATTGACTAAGTCGGGTTACTCAAAAGCCACTGGTTCGAACAAAAAAATTCACAGACCAGGACTCCTGCCTCAATGGTTTTCAGGATCTGAACACTGACGGGAAGGTCACAGCCATGGTTACAGGCCACCGGCAGAATGTGTGTAAATTGATCAGTAATGCGCTCGCTCTTGTCAACAAATTCGCAGCCACCGGAGGAGGATATAAATGACTCCATTCCTAACGCCAACAACCTTCAAGATGATGTTAAATAGTTTATAGCGTCTGCATCTATTTTAGCTTTCTGTAACTCAACTTGCTGGCATTTTGCCAAATTTTGGGCTTTTTGGATTCTAAAATTTCTAGAATCATGATATAATGTCAATTAAAGTGAATGCCCTGAGGCATTCTTGTGAATTAATGTAAGGCGTTGCTTTATAATGCAGAAGAGCTCTTAATATCCTATCTTTTAATGGTTGCTCTGGGTAGACAAGTGCAAGCGGATTTGCAGAGGTGAACATCTTTGGGGGAATTTGAGGAGATGGATGGCTGGTTTCAGGCATGATATTTCTAGCAGATATTAATATTCGCGTTGGCTTTATGAATTTAGAGAGATGGATTTATCAGTTCTATGATTCTTTATTCAGCCCGGAGGATAGAAATTCACTGAATATAAAATCCCTTTGTTGGAAAAGGAGAATTTAAAATTTAAGTTTCCGAATATAAAAGCCCAGTCGGTACTTCCGACAACCCTAATCAACTTTTAAACAAAATATTTACTACTTTTTCTAGAAGATTCATGTTACAAGATCTCTCCCATAATATTCACTTTCTCTAATATTTTTTTCCGACATGTTAGTAAAGTTACATCACATCACTTGACAAGATCTCTCCCATCATATTCACTTTCAATATTATTTTTTGCCGACATATTAGTAACGTTACATCATGTGACAAGATCTCCCCCATAATATTCACTTTCACTATTATTTTTTGCCGACATGTTAGTAACCTTACATCACGTGACAAGATCTCCCCCATAATATTCACTTTCACTATTATTTTTTGCGGACATGTTAGTAACGTTACAACGTTACATCATGTGACAAGATCTCTCCCATACTGGGCTGTAGAGCGCCTCTCGGCGCAATAATTAAATGAAATAAAAATAAAATAAAGTTATGATGAAGAAGAAGATGATGACGATTAGCGTCACCCATTTGGTCTATGAGACCTTGAGAGCATAGATAGGGATTATTTTGACTAATGTAAACTTTTATTCCTATGATAAAAAAGCTTAGAAAAAAGCATTCATAGGTCACCATTATTTTGGCATATTAGAAGATCATGGAGGTTAGAATTTTAACAAAGATTAGGAAACTATGATCGAATATGGGTGTACACACGACACTTTGGGAGAAAATGGCATTCGTCCTCAATGCTCATTGAATCATAGAGCTTGCAAATACATTTTTCCCATAGTGTTTTAGGAATTTTTCAACATTTTGTTTCATTATGAAGCTCATGGGAGTTTGTTTTTATCTTGAATGTATTAAATTTCTTCTTCGAACTAGTTAATATAGAGATATAATTTTAATTTTCTAGGTTATGGCTAATGACCCACTTGTAGTATCTTAACTTTTTTTAACCTCCAAAAGTTTCTCGCCTCACATTTTCTCTTTAATCTTATATGTAATAGCATTTTTTATGTTATATCAATAGGAAATTTGCAGTAGGATTTTCATCTCTTGACAAGTTTAGAACCACTTAAGTAGGTTCATCCTCATGAGACATAGATCTTGGGTTTTTTTGCACTTGGGGTTTTTTAATAAATACTTAATAATTCATTGCCAATATTATATTAATCCAGGTTTTAGCTTTTTAATAAGTTTTTTAATGATAGGTTTCCAAGTGTCTTTAAGTTTTTACGGCATTTCTCAATTTCAATGGCTTTGCGAATTTTTCTTTTGTAGTAGTTAGGGACAATTGCTAACACTTTAGAGTTTTCTAGACATATGTGACGTTTAGTGTTATGGGAATGTTTTGCTATGTCTAAGCTCTTTATTCCATCATACCGTAAATCTGAAGTATGCTTTTTTAACCTGGTTTCAATTGACTTTTGAGTCTCACTTATGTAGGCCTCATGGCATGAACATGGTATTTTGTAGACACCTTTATGGTTTTTCGGATCAACATGATCTTTGGCCTTGTCAAGCAAGTTTTTTACTGAGTTCGGAGGAGCCAACGCCACCCTTATGTTTTTTTTCTTTAAGATATTTGCGATCTTATTTGTGGTGCCATAGATATAAGGAAGGGTGATTCTTGGAAGAGTCGTGTCTCTTTCTTTGGTTTTGTGTCATTATACCCATGACTATTGTTTTGATGTTGCTAAGGTGTTTATTATACCAATTTTTTGCGATAAATGATGGTGCTAGTCAGTATGTGTCTTCTTTCTATATGCTTGGTGAGACAGAGATCTATCAGGATTTTTTGTTATAAGAACATGGAAGAAAGGAAGGGAACTTTTTTCCTCTTTTTCTAAAGTGAACTTGATGGTGACTGAGCATTTAAGTGGCTTTGGAACTCACTTAAACTCTCTTCTTGATGTGGCCAATTGCTAAAAACATCATCCACAAATCTCAACCACCATTATTTTTGTTGAAACAAATTCAATGTTTTTTGTTCGAATTCCTCCATGAAAAGATTTGCCACAATTGGTGATAGTGGTGAGCCCATTGCAACGCCTTATGTTTTCTCATAAATTTCCCCTTGAAAACAGAAATAAGCCAACTTGAGGCATATGTCAACCAAGTGTGCTATTTCACAATATGATACTTTTTGATGACTTCCACATCCCCATTGATTGGAATTTTTGTGTAAAGTGAGACTACATAGAAACTGGTCAATAAATCATTTTTATCCACGTTCCACTCTTTCAATCTTCCTACCAGTTGTGAGGAGTCTCTGATGAATTAGAAGGTTTTTCCAACCAAGGGTTTAAGAGTCTTCCCTAAGTGCTTTTCCAAATCATACGTGGGTGATCCTATTGTGTTAACGATGGGTCTAAGTGGAATGCATGCTTTATGTATGTTCAGTAAGCCATATATGTGTTGCATGATTGCGTTCTTTGGAATGAGGTTTTTTCGTTGTGTATTCATAGAAGGAGGACCTTTTTATTGCCAAGGTGACCTCTCTCAGTACCTTTTTCAATGGATCCTTCGTGATTTTTCGATAGCAGCCAATGTTCACATGCTCAGTCATCTTTGTTTTATAATCCTCAGCTTTTAAAATGACCGGGGCGTCCCCTTCTGTGCTTTGAGAAACATAATATCTGTCCTATCTCGGAGCTTTTTTAACGCCAGCTATTCATTCTTCGTTATGTTTTTTTGCCGTTTTTCATTTTTTAGAACTACAGGGCATTCCTACCATATATCCTTAGCCCTGTCATCTGGAAAACCTTTGATAGTGTCTTCAACCGCGCATATGATGTCTTCATGAGGTATTCTACGTGGTGCAATAGCAAAATTCAACCCTCTTTTTAGCAGCTTGTTGGTGCTCCCATCAATTTCAGCATTGGAAACCACGCAGCTCACCGGTCGCCCAGCCTATGGTTGCTGTTTCGATCCGAGTTTATCTAATTTTTGGGACTGCTTCTCGGTGGCTTTCTCCCACGCTCTCTCAGCTTTGAGTGCAGTCGCAGCCTCCACAATTATAGAGAAATCCAAGCGGAGCTCCTTGGCCAATGACGTGTCCAAGAGGTAGGCTTTCTAGGACAGCGCGTCAATCTCCTTTCTACTGCGTTTTACCCCCCCCACAATTTGTAAACCCAGTTCACTGAAGGCTGGTTCGCCTTCATGCTTTTTCTTAAGATGATGGTTGTTTTCGCAAAACAAGGTAAAATCTTGTAGTCACCGCAGTTTTTAAAAAAAAGTTAAATCAGCTGAGCGATGGGCGATTTTTATTAGTGTGCATTCAAAGAGTCCGATCTGTGGTAGCATCATCATTCTATGGAGGGCTGCAATCTTTTTATTCATTTCAATCCACAGTTCAATAAATTATATCATAGGAAATCTGCAATAGGATTTTTTATGTTGTTGATATTATGAAAAGAGGTCACATTCAGTAAATGAAAACTTACCTTCAAGAATGATGTTGGCATCTAGTCTAGGTAAATTGGTAGAAGAATTCGGGAATATGGTTGACGATTTAGGATCCGCGCATACTAGAGTGACCCGATAAATAAAACCCTTGTGGAACAGAAAAGCTTTACTGGGTCAAGAAATCTTAGACTACACGTATGGACAGTTCCAGGATGGCTCTCAAGGCCTAATCTTGCATGCCATAATGAATAGATTGGAGAGTTAGATACACTGACTCACCCAGGGGCACATGGATTTGGATACCGAACCAATGCTAAAATTAATGCTCTTTCTCATGAGTTAACTCGAAAGGCATTAAGACAAGCCAAGATGAATCCTCAAGCAACTTAGTTTATTTTTCGTCATTCTTCTCAGAGGTTCGAGCCATGAGAGAATTATGGAGTGAAAAAAGAATGCCCAGGTGACGCACAACCAAGCTCTCCTCCCATCTCCTCCCATCTTCGTATTTTATGATGATTAGATTTAGTATGCATGAACAACTCTTTAGGTACAACACAATGTTTTGTTTAGTACTTTGTATTTTCTCTTTAGTTGTTTTTGGTGGTCATAATCCACGGCCTATGGGGGATTTTTCATTTTGCAGAACTAATAGTTTTCACTAGTTGGCTTGGGAATTGGGCATGTGTCTCTATTTTGATCAACTGTGGGGTATCGATTTTTTCAATGAATGTTTGGACTCTTTCTTAGTAGCCACAAGGATTTTTCTGCTCCATACATTTTGTTATATTTTTAATATAATTTCGAATTTATAAAAAAAAAATATTATGTTTCCTAAAATGAAGGAAAACCAAATCCAAGAAACTCATTTCATTAATTTCAGCATAAAGAGAAAACCTATAGAAAATGAAGGCCTAAATGTTAGTGCGAGGTGATGAGTGATTGGTGTTAATACATCTCTTCATGGAGTTTATATCTTCTATTTATGTTTGGCATTTTTCGTTCCCTAAGTTGGGATAGCTCATGGACATTTTTAGTTATGGAGAGATAATTTTAAAGTATGGATGAAGAAGTATTTTGAATAATTTTAGAATGTGTCTCTACTCAAGATAGTTTGGAGGAACCAAATTTTGGGTCAAATGCACCTTTGTTTTATCATTTGTCGAGACAAATCTTTATTAATATTATCTCTCTTAGTTGTAGAGGATAGGGTCCTCTTATAGGTGTGCATATTTTTTAAAAAGGGAAAATTTGAAGTTGAATGAACTCAATTTTCCACCTAAATCATCTATGTGGAAGCAAATATGTGATGGAGTTGACTTATAAAAAATATAAATATTTTTCTACATCATGTCTCATGGGAAACTCTTCATAGGTAAGTCCATAAGGAAAAAGGGATTTTAGGAATTCCAAGGTAGTGTTGATAGTGTTATGCAGTTGAAGAATAATTAATACATCTCTTCATGGACTGTATCTTCTTTATTTAGGTTTGTCGTCATTCCTTCACTAAGATGGGCTAGCTCATGGAAATTTCTCATTATGGAGATACATGTTTATAGTATGTGTGAAGAAGTATTTTGAATAATTTTAGAATAAGTATACTAAAGAAAATTTGAAAGAACCAAATTTTGGGCATTTTGCATCTTTGTTCTCTCATTTGCACAAAGAAACCGAGGTAGTAATATTAGCTCTCTTTGTTGTAGAGGATAGGGTTCTTTGGTGTGTATATTGTTCAAAAATGGTAAATTTAAAGTTGAATGGACTCAATTCTCCACGAGGAGTCATCTATATGGAAGAAAATATGGGATGGAGTTGGTTTATCAAAAATACAAATATTTTCCTAGATCATGTCTCATGGGAAACTATTCATATGTAAAAACATAAGGAGAAAAAGGGATCCTAGGAATTCTAAGGATTCCATTGTATTATGCACTTGAAGAATCATTAATACATCTCTTAATGGAGTGTATCTTCTCTATTTAGATTAAAAATGACATCTTTCCTTCACCGAGTTGGGATAACTCATGGACATTTCTCAGTTATGGAGAGACATGTTTATAGTATGGATAAAGAAGTAATTTGAATAATTTTAGAATAAGTCTCTACTAAAGACAATTTGGAAGAACCAAATTTTACGTCATTCACATCTTTTTCCACTCATTTGCACATACAAACCCTCATTAATATTATCTCTCTTAGTTGTGCAGGATAGCGTCCTTTTAGAGGTGTGCAGATCGTTCAAAAATGGTAATTTTGAAGTTGAATGAACTCAATTTTCCACCCAGATTCATCTATGTGG
Organism: Pseudotsuga menziesii; assembly: GCA_001517045.1. Lineage (NCBI taxonomy): Eukaryota > Viridiplantae > Streptophyta > Pinopsida > Pinales > Pinaceae > Pseudotsuga > Pseudotsuga menziesii. The sequence continues at coordinate 33,614 of LPNX011050302.1, forward strand.
AAGAAAATATGGGATGGAATTGGTTTATAAAAAAAACAAATATTTTGTTAGATTATGTGTAATGGGAAACTAATAAGAAGGAAAAAAAGGTAAATTAGGACTTTCAAGGTGTCCATTGTATTATGTGGTTGAAGACTCATTAATACATATCTTGATGGAGTGTATCTTTTCTATTTAGGTTTGGCATCTTTCCTTCACTGAGTTGGTTTGGATCATAGACATTTCTCGGTTATGGAGAGACATGTTTATAGTATGGATGAAGAATTGTTTTGAATAATTTTAGAATAAGTCTATATTGAAGTTAGTTTGGAAGAACCAATATTTGGGCTAGTTGCACCTTTGTTCTCTCTTTACATAGAGAAATCCCTATTAGCATTAGCTCTCTTAGTTGTACAGGATATGGTCCTCTTAGATGTTTGTATATTGTTCATGAAAGGTAGATTTCAACTTGAATGAACTCAATTTTCAACCTAAGTCATCTATGTGGAAGGAAATATGGGATGGAGATAGCTTATCAAAAATAAAAATATTTTGCTAGATCAGGTTTCATGGGAAACTAATCACATGTAAAAAAATAAGGAAAAAATAGATCCTAGGACTTCCAAGGTGACCATTATGACAACAAACAAACTCAACTAAATAGGGTCTTGGTAATAAGACTAATGCATACGAGAATATGATGTATATTTATAAAAATATTTTTATTCTATTCTTAAGCAACCACCGAAACATATACCCATGTATGTATTCTTTTTTCTCCAAGTTAAGCTTCATAATCTTATAATCTTCAAAATATAAAGTTTTCTATGATTGTTGATCGATATGGGTTTTGGTTGTAGTGTATGTGTTTTGACATTGTCTTGTATAATTGATTTAGTTGTTGCTTAGAAAATATGTGTCAAATAGACAACTAGTTCATTGGTAGACTAAAGATATGTGAGTATAAATGTACTTAAATGACATTCAAAAACATGTTTACAAATATTTTAATATTGCATTCTTATGAACCACATCTTATGGCTTTATGGCTTTAATCACGATGAGGGGCATTTATCTAGTAACACTAAGTTTTTTACCCATTCAATTATTAAGATCCATAAGATAATGAGGGGATCAAATGGAAAATCAAGATAAATGAATCTACTTCACCCCATATGAACAAACCAAAAAAAGGAATCAAATGAAAGATCAGAATAAATGAATCTACTTCACCCCATATAAACAAACCAAAAAAGCAGATCAAATGGAAGATATGAATAAATGAATTACTTCACCCCATATGAACAAACCAAAAAACCTAATTTTCCTTGTATGAACAAACCAACTAACCTTAATGTAAATTCTAAAAAGATTAGTAATATTTTATATTTGTTTGTTTCAATATAAAGTGGTAGCATATTTGAGTAGGCTTGGTTATTAAAGGTAACTTTCTGTATTATGCACTTTATGCTACTTTAGGCTCATGGATTAAGAGGTTAGGTAGTCATTATGGTAGGCTAATACAAAATTAATGTTATCTCGACATTTTAATGGGATAGATAAGTTAGGAATTAGAAGATTAAATGGGTTAATTTATTAAAAGGTGCTCGATAAGTTATTATAGTAGGTTAATACAAAATCAATGTCACTTGGACATTTTAATGGGATAGATAAGTTTGAGGTTAGAAAGTTAAGTGGGTTATTGAGGTGGGTAGGTAGGTATTTAACAAGGTATTTAATATAGAATAAGCATATTATTAGGTAAAACAAGACATGTTATTCAAGGTAAGATACAAGTTTCCTAACTTCTTGTCACAAAGCTTATTAATGTTCGAGATGCAAATTAAGTTAACCAAAAGGGAAGTTAGTTTTTTTATAGTTTTATGGTATAAGTTTTGAATGTTCTATGTTTAGATTTATAACATTTTTATTGAAATTTTTTATCATATTTTTAGTATTGTATTTATTAGGCTTAATGGTAAGAATTGTTTAGAAAATGAAAAACATGAGAACATTTATAAACATGAATTTTTTTATATATATTAAACAAGGGGTTTTTGGGGTTGCTCATTTTCTCTCAACTGAAAGAAAAAATTAGACTATGGTGGTTTGTTTTAATATAGAACACTTAGAATGGGAGAGATTACAAATTAATTTGAAAGATAATCAATAAAATATTTAAATCATGCCCGAGAAACTTAACCTTTAATGGACATGTTTTTACTCCTATCTTGAAACATTTTTAAATGTTTTGATACTAAATATTAACTTTTCTTCAAGAAATTGATTAACTCTTCAATGAAATATTGTCTTATTTTTGTGTTTTTTTTACATTGCTTCACATACCCTCATGCCAAAAAATATTATCCAATTTTTCATTTTCATGCATATCTACCTCTTGTTATCATAACATTCTTTTATTATTATTATAACCAATTACATATACATTGATTTGTTGACCTTCAATAATTTTTGTTATTAAATAGTATTCTTTTTATGTTTGTATTAATTAATTTAATGTTTATATTATCGTAAATGGATAACTGTAAAAATTTGGTAATTACTTTAATGTTTAGCCTTGGTTTAAGCACCAATCATCTCCACTAAACTAAGTGACTAACTACAACTATAAATCAATTTTCATCTACCACTTTACTTATAACTGTGCTAATTTTTACAACACCATCAAGGATAATTTTAAGAACACCCTCAAAATTTATATGTACAATAAATGGGTGAATTTCCCTACTATATAAGAATAATTGAAGGTTGTTGTTGGCCACTTTTCCTAACTCACACGACCCAGGTTCTGCGGAGCCCATCAACCCAACAAACACCTAATATATCAGCCCGACAGAGCAAGCTCCATCGGCAATGCCCGTAGAGCAGGTGCAGTCTCACCCGATATATCTCTTAGATAGGTAACCTCCAGAACCATGTTTCCGCGATTGGTGAGGGATTATACTCCCTTTGGATGAGGCCAAGGCACTCAGCAAAGGCAATGAGATGGATGGAAGGTGGAGTCAGTATTGCATGACTAAGCACAACTATATGTCAGCGTGTGCAATCTAACCTTGTTCTCGACCTCACAACTGGTACAACTTGTGCGGCGCAGCTGACTCATACTAACATACCTTCTGTGACTTTCGTTGCGACTTAAGACATTATGCACAGGCCAATATATGCATATATCTCAACGATGCTTTCTCAAACATTCATCTATTAATTATAATATAACATGATGTAGTTAATCAATATTTCATCATCAAACAGTAAGCAAATAATAACCATTCACATAAACTTTCACAGCATCAATCACCCATTCAAACACGAGGGATAACTTGGAAACCCATTTGGGAAAAACCACCAAGGTGCTCTTCATCCGGCATGAGAAAATGATATAGCACCTTGAAGTCTACAGAATGCAAACTAATCTTATGATATGTCTTTATGACCCAGACTTCTGGTTCTCATGCAGTATGGTTTGTTCTTCTACCCTACTTCTACTCCTAGCAGTCTGCGCACACAACAACCATATCCGCAACTCAATAGCCTCCTATCGCTACGAGACTCTTCCTAAGTCTTCTTTTCTTCTAATCACTACAAAATTACAGAAAAATGATGTCCTTCGCTATGGACCACCAATGAATAGAAAAAAAATAACTTTTAATCACCAACCCTTATACATAATGGGTTCTCCATATTTATAAATTCTTTCTAACAACGCAGGGTCTACTACACACTGCTTAACAGTTACAGGTCGTGATCATCCATCAAAATAGTTATAGGCTTTCACGGTATGACATAAGGAACTATCAGACCGACTTACAAATATTTCCTCACATGTGTGTTTCCGTAGGCTTATGCCACCTTAAACAGCCACGATCTGCACCTGTCGTCTTCCGATCATTATCACCTACGACCATGATCTGCACCTGTCTTCTTCTGACCGTTATCACCTGCACTCCCATGCGCTCTGCTTTCCTTTATCACGCGCATCTACATTCTTCCTGTGTCGGTCCTTTGCTTCCTCCGCGACTTTCCTTTCTTTCTGTCACGCATGCAGTGCACCTTCTTTTGCTTGCGTGCGAACTTCTTCCTTGTGCTCCTTTCCCAGGCCAACAATTGTTTTATCAATAATATAATATNAAATATTGTTAAAACTCGACAAATCTTTCATCAAATTATAAAAGATTGTAATTTCTTGGTGAATCTTTTTCCCAGAAAAATCATCTTTTGATTCTCTAGATTACCAAGGTAATGCAATATAAGAGTATATATCAAAGCTCGAATCTCTCAACTCCTATACCCTCAAATGACCAAATCCATGAATGAGGAGAGGAGCGATTTATTTATACATTTCACAAGCAGTATTGGGTCACTCACAACTCAAGGTGTTCATGGAACACAACTACACAAACTAGATTCATGGAAAGTGGGGACTCCACTTTTTATCTCATCCCTTAATGGTCCAACATACATGTGGGGACCCAAAACTTGACATACCAACAAGCTAATAGAATTGAACACTTTACATTCTGAATTGATTATAGTACCCACAAACCATTATTACAACATGTATTATTATCAAGAGATGCAACCTTGATATAGTGTATGAATTCCCAATTAGCTTATTTTTCAAACCTCTCATTTTTAAGATACACTTTCAGAAAAAAAATAACCTACTTATTTGTTTATAGATAGGAATACGACTTTTTCCTTTCTTTTGCTAACAATCAAAAGTATGAATTATGTCATTTGATTTAGAATTTTTAGAGTTGGTTAGAAACTGGAATGTTTATTAGAAATAAGAACATACACTAACAAGAATAGAAAGCACATTAATGCATCATCACGCATATAATTAGAATTACTTTGTTAAATACTACTTTTTCTTAGATAAATTGAGGAGGTGTTTGTATCCCTGTCCTTGAAATTTTTAAAAGCATGCAAAATATGGTAAAATTGTTTCAATCACCCTCATTAAATACAAAATACTAGATATCAAATAGCATAATGTCTAAATATGAGGTCAAACATGCCTTGTACATATTATATACAATCATGACGAAAATTAAGTATCATGTTTATCATACATAACTAGATCCATTTATGGATGATGATAGTAATTACACATCAAAACAACTCAACCAAAAAAGATTTTACTTCCAAATGAAACTTACAAAAAACAAAATACTGTAAAACAAGTATCGATACCTACAAATTTAGGTTACAAATAAAATTGGTAAACTCTGCGATAAGAATAAAAAATCTACCTATCATGAACTTCTCAATACAAATAAAAGAATCTACCAGTACGATTAGGACAACTCTACAATAGGACAACCAAAATTATGACCACTCTAGTATAGCCCCACCATTATAATACCCGTGTATTCATTTATATTACAAACATCCCAAACATCAACAATAATAGCCATAAAATATGAACATATACGGGTATGTGCAAGTTGATGAGGGTCTCTCTTGACGTGTTAGATGCAATAGAAAATTGAAAAAATAGGAATCCATCAATTTACATGGATATTTTGAGACACTTACAAAATGAATCTTGCAATGAGTAAAAAACAAGAAATGTAGGAAATTGAATGGCATTTCCAAATATATAATTTTTTTCTATTGAAAATTTTATTAACTATATCAAGTTAGATATTTTTTAAAGGGCACTTTTTATTTTTGGGACAAATTATATGGTATATGTTTTTTTGGGTGCACCCTTTGAGTGACTAACTGATGGAATAAACTTACGAAAACTGGTAGACATATAGAGAACATTTAGTACTAGTGCATGATAATTTTTCAAATAATAAAAATAATATTTTTATTTTTATTTTGTAATTATCTAAGAGATCAAACCTCAAAAACAGTATCTCAATTGTGGGTGCAACATTTGAATGTCTTAATGCAATTATTTGGAAATAGTTTTTTATAGCATGTAGAGTTTGGTGTTCTTTAGTGCACCATACATTTTTTTTTTTAATGGTTGAGAAACAAAAGTGCTATGGACGAAACACTAACAATGTGTTTTTTAAGTTGAGGAGTGATGACAGAAGATAAATAAGAAAAAAATAGAAAAATTTATGTATTCTTGTTAAAATTTACACGTTTGGAATCTACAAAGAAAACCATATCTGTTTCTAAAATTTCATAAAAAATGGACGCCTGCAACATACTGTAACCAGCGGCTAAACATGAGCATATTGAAAATTTGGATAAAATGTTGAATTAGCAATGGATTATCATACTCCAAGGCATAGGCATGTTGAATCCAAAGAAAAGTCCAAATCATACACATAGGAATAAGAATGTCATGCAAGCATGGGTGGAGTCTCGGCCTTATCATTTGGAGGGAATACATTTTTGAATTTAAACAAAACAGGAATGCATTTTATTGAATCAAAATGGGAGTGTGTTTTATTGAATCAAAACAAGAGCGTGTTTTAGTGAATCAAAATGATAGCACATTTTATTAAAGTACAACATGCATGCATTTTTAAATACTACAATGAGTGTTTTTTTGTCAATCATACCAATACTTTTATTATTTTATGTTCACCCCCACTCCCCTCTTCCCCCTAACTCTTACTTACCCCCCCTCCTCCTCTCCCTACCTCTAATCCCCCCTCCTTGTCTCCCTACATTTAACCCCCCTCCTCTGTATTCCCATCACCCCACTGCCCCATT
>LPNX011050302.1:45587-83087 GCA_001517045.1 Pseudotsuga menziesii
CATTTTTCGCATTTTATTGAAGCAAAAATGGAGGACATTTTATTAAAGAAAAATGGGAGTGCATTTTATTGAAGCAAAACAGGAGCGCATTTTTGCAAGGTAAAACATGAGCACATTTTTGTGTACTATCCTAATTGGCATGCATGTTGCTAGCCTTGGGACCATGCTGGGAAAGGTCAGGATTGCATGGGATGATTTCTATTTTATGGACCAAGAGTGATTGACTTCACTCTGCCATTGCATTTAAAAGGTCCCTCAACATTGTGCACTCACCCATACACTCTCCTTAATGCCTTATATTCAATAATAGTTGAAGGGAAAGATCCTAATATAATAACATTTTAAAGCAGCTGGATCAAATTCAATTTGAATATATAAAAACCATGCAGTGTCTCTCCATCAAGAGTAGAATCCACTAACAACATATAAATGGAATTCAACAATTTAAACATGACAAGGCATAAAATAAATCATTGATATTTGAGCTCTATAAAATTTTCATAGAACCAATACTCCTAGGATATAATACAACCCTAATAACACTGAATGAGCCCTAAGAATCAATAGCTCCCTAGAATTCAACAGGCCTAAAAAAAATCCATGATAAAAAGCATGATAGAAGGTAAATTTACAATATAATAATCTATCATAACTGTGAATAAAAAGAATAAAATGTTTGATAAAAAGCATACCATGTTAATTATTGGATAAATGCATGATGTGAGTTTGTATTCTCTCATAAATTGCATGTGCGGCATGCCCCTTCAAGACTTGAGCTTTCGACAATGGAGATGTTATGCGAACATTAAAATGTCGAGAAAACTAAGAATGAAAAGTGGAATCGCATCAACCAAAACCTTTTCCCTACAAGCACAATCTAATGTGGGTAACCATGAATCACTGTAGCTTTTATATAGAAAAAAATAGGCCTTGGTTTTCCCTCCAATATTCGAAACCAAGGGCTGAAAGAAGGTATCACATGAAATTGACTAAAAATATAGGTAAATGCAACTATATCACTAAATTACAAGGAAAATGGAAGGAAAAATAACCCTTGGAAGCCTCCATTACTGAAAATTGGGGGCGAAGGAGTGATTTCACTAGATTTTCTCTAGAAATTGGGGGTGAAAGATAGATTTGAGGGATATTCTTCTAGGCTGAAAATAATTTGTTTCATTTTCCTCATTAATATATGGGAGTCTATTCATTTCGGATTTATTTTTTTTCTAATAAATATTGAGCAAATTTATTTTAGCTGAAAAAACCCATTCCATATAAGAAAATACCCCACAAAATATTTGTAACTCCCTTAATATAGCCCCTAAAAGTTTTCCATCAACACCATCCCATTTAACTTTTATATTTTCAAACTAAAGTCAACCTTGTTACCTTATTTTTATGTAAACTATTATTCCGTTGAAAACCTAATAGTGATACATATGGGTTCCCGCAAGAAGGTGCTACCCAATTATGATGCAATGGGAGTGCGCTAGCAAAAAAAAAAGGAACATGCATGCAAACTTGGATGCATGCACGTGTTCCTGCATCAGAAATGACAAACCTCCACGTCGGATTGCCAATGTGGACAATAGGAGCATGCACGCATGTATGGGAACGCACACATTCTTGGACACGCGTGTGTGTTTTATTTGTATGCATATAGGGACGCGTGCACATCCCTTTGTTTTAAAAAAATTGTGAACAGTTTTTTTTATTTCACAAACGACCCATGAGCACTCAAGCTACCAAAAATGACGTCTAAGGAGGCCAAAACAACACCTAGGAAGCCCAAAAAAATTGTCCAAGGATCCTACAACGACACCCACGACGTTGGAGTAAGGTAGATGGAGTAGTACTTGCATATTTTTTTTTTAAATCTTTTTTATTGTTTTTCAAATAAAATATCAAATGAAAAAAATTTGCAAATTAATTGAAATGGAAAAAAATTGATATTGTAGACACAAATTACCTAAACATAATGACAAATACCAATGAACCATCCCAACAAGGAGTGAAATAAACCAATCAGAGGACCCAATAAACCCTAAATTATGATGAAGAAAACCCCGAAGATGGATTTGGTGAACCACCAGAAAGTCCCAAAGATGAATTGCACAGGGATTTAAACCAGTTAATAATATTGAGTGATGAACTGAAGAACACCATGGAACCCTCTCGGGTTTCCCTTACCACATCACTATAAAACATAATAGATTCTATCAACATTTCCCACAGTGAGATAACCAATTTGGGCCAATATAGGGCTTGAATAAGAGAACATTATGGAACTGGTATATCCAAAGAAGATATAGAAAACTTGAATATCACAAAATCCCAACTATGGAGAAAATTTACAGATCTGAGAAGAGGACATCCTCCTAATATGTGAGGAAGAGGTGAGTTTGCATGTAGTGGTGTAATTACCAACAATGGAGAGAAAACTGGAGGAATACATGGTTCATGGTTTTTGATAAGCCTACATGCAACAATATCAAGGTCCCATAGTATTTTCTCAAGAAACAGTGGGATGAATTTTGTGTTAGGGTTCCATGTGAACTACTTCGACATAGCCGATTTCTAGGGCGTTGGTTTTGGATCAGCCCAAGATCGACCTCACGCCAACTGGAACCCACTTAGAGGACCTCCTGCACCTAGGCAAGAGCTAAACCTACTTTTCTCAACCCCTTGGGTTAGGTAGTGTGATAGATGAGATCCATGAGTCCATTAGGCATGCCACATGACACCTTCTTAGGAATACCATATTTGTGGCTATGTCCTCATAGATCGAGTAGGACCACCCTGAGAGACACACTTCTGCATAGTCTAGTGGTGGTGGGAAAGGGAGAGAACCTACAGGTGGTAGCCATGATGATACATCCAGCTCGCCAAGACCAGTGCCACATTGATGTTCCCACTGTGGGAATCAATGTCATGTTTCAACATAGGAGCATGCCACAGAGAGCTACCTACACAAGGTTAGTTATTGTTTTTTTTAATGTTCAAGTATTGATTATAAGTTATGAAATATCATAATTTCTAATAAATTTAACTTAGAATAAGATGTTGATGATTCGATTTATTTTAATGTATAGTTATTCAGTGTTGAGTCTCCAACACCCAGGTGGGAGGATGTTGGTTCTTTCAACCTAGATGGAGCCATGGCAGCTGCAGAGGACATCGTGGCACCATACAGGTTGGTTCCTTCAACCTAGATGGAGCCATGGCAGCTGCAGGTACTTTTCTTTCAGTAATTAAATTTAATGTTAGTAGGTAATCTTGTTGTCCAATGTATTTAATATTTATTAATTGAATCTATTTTTTTTTGTGTTTGCACAAGTGCTCGCAGGAGTGAGTGACCATCCATCCCCATCAGGGATCATCAGATCCCCTCATGAGTAGGTATCGTGTAATAAAGTATAAATTTAATTTCAGTTTTGATGTCTTAGCTTTGTATTGTTATATTTTTTATGTACTAATATACGAGGCGATGAATATGTATGCAGGTTTGAGTACATAGGCACGTTGGTGTCACTATATCTCCATCAACTGCCCTTTCCCCACCATATATTCTAGGTGTAGCTGATGGCATACATGTCCCTTTCCATTCATCCCTCCCCACCCCATTCCATCCATAGCTTTCCTCCCATCCACCACCACACTTCCATCCATCTCCCCCTTATTGGTCATAGCCTTCGATCACTCCCGCCTGCCACACCCATCCACCCCCTCCCTTGCAATTTCCCATGTTTCCACCCTCCCCCTTCTAAACGCGATACACCATCCATCCACATTCACCCATACCTCCACCCCATCCCAAACCTTGGCCCCCTCCCCCATATTCCCCCACCACCCTCATTTCCTCTTCCAAGGTGGCCTGTTCCATTCTACAGCCAGTTTGGGTTTATCGTCGTAAATCACCACTTCACCCACTCCAATCCATGCCCTCTCTCACCATTCCACCTATTTTTGTAGCCAATGTCAATGTGGCTACATCCTCTACTATGCCATCCAACCTAGCATCAAAGTAGGTTATCCAGCCCACTGCTCCACCTGCCACCCCCGAGGACCAGCCGACTGCTCCACTTGCAAGACCCCAGGACCAGCCTGTTGTGTTCATAGTGATATTGATTAGTTTATGAAAATTTCATGCAATATTAACAAAAACTAACATAGAAAGTAAATTGTATGAGTTATCTTACTGTTTACCTGTTGCAGGGTGGCATTGCCGAGAGATTTGGATCATGGAGGAGGGTAGCCCGCTCACCACTTACGGTCTCGTCTCAGGTGAGATATTTAAGATTTGAAAACTTAATTTTGATTTTTAAATTGTGTTTTATACTTGTATAGGTGCTTGTAGGAGTTGAAATTTGATTTTTGTCATTTCAGAGCCCAAGAGGAGGTGGTCAAAGCAGACAAAAGAACCGATCTTCCTCTAGATCGAAGAAGAGGAAGATCAATTTCTGAGGTACACCTAGGAGCTTCGAGGGTGGGCAGGAGGATTGAGAGACCCTCCTATGTACACTAGCCATAATGTGGCATTTTGGCACGAATTTCCATATTTTGTATAAAGAACGAGTTGCCATATTTTGTATAGGGCACGATTTTCCATTGTATAGACATTGGGAACGATGTTCCATTTTTCACTACTACTGTATATGATTGGATATTTGTGTATATGAATATATCATTTTGTACTTATTTATAATACTTTTCCTTTGATTAAATATTTTCATACATTATGTTGAATGCAGTAGTAGATTACAGTCGATGCACTTGCAATACTTATTGTTGACGAAGAAATAAAGTCTATATGTTCACAATAAAATGCATAAAAAGTTTAACAATGTTGGCTATTTAACAAAATAAATACACAACTGCATAAAAATGTACTATAGAAATGATAATTTTAAATACTAAATACCTTATCTTATAAATCATAGTGCAAATACCTAGGTTGGCCCTCCACCCCCTAGCCCTTCCATTTTTTGTCTAGGCTTGTCATACCTAGCTTAGGCCTTGTTATTTGTAGCCCTGAACCCTAAGTACCTAGACCTAACTAGACACCTAACATAAAACCCTAGCTTTCTATCCTTCCAAATCCTTCCTCCCTTCTCCATATCCTAACCTACTCACTTACCTTTCCACATATCCTCTCTCATTTCCTAACCCTAAGCTTCGAATCTCATACTCCTATTCTCAGCCTATAGGATTAGACATTGGCCCCCTTTCAAAACCCCTTCTCTAGCCTTAGCATCACTCCTAGGACTCTACATATCATTGAAATTTCTAGCCATACATAAGAAGTTTTGACAGTGATCCACAAGTAAATTTGGACTACTAAAATACCAAAAAGACCTCTAAAAAACATGTACGAGATAACATATTTGTTGACTATCATATAGGTACTTGTTGGCACTCTTGGCTTGATTGGAAATTACTATTTGAGACATTCATAGTAAAATTTGTCTTCGCTGGAAAATACATTTAGTTTGACAGTCCCATTCATTGACCAAGTTGGAATTGACAATACTTGTAGTCCACTTGCATTTACCTAACAATTGTCTTCCTAATTGCAAACTTGAAATTGACATAGATATTGCATCTTTACCTTGAATGGAAGTAACATTTTGGGACAAGGATACTTGGCCAAAAGTTATCATTGGTTTGACATTCTTATTCATTGTCCAAATAAGAATAGAAAGCACTTGTTTGCCTTTGGTATTTACATAGTAATCATTGTCTCATTTTGCAAGCTAGAAATTGATATTGGAATGATCTTCTCTTACCATTTCATAGTATTAATGAGCTGAGAATCATATTGAACATGACTGTTGTTGGCTTGCATTTGTTACAACTACTTGGAAAACATTGATTTTGATAAATTTGACAATTTATATCATTTGAAGATGAAGTGGGCATTGTTTACTCTCATTGAATACATACATATTTGTTATGCTATTATTGAGCACTTGCAATTCTAATGATCTCTTGTACTTGTTTCTTTGGCATATGCTAACTGAATTTTAAGGGTTATCATGCATAACCTAGGGTTTAGAATCAACGAGGAAACTCTAACCCTAACTGAAGTTTAAAGGTTAGCATGCATAACCAAGGGTTTAGAATCAATGAGGAAACCCTAAACCTAGGAGGGAAACCCTAACACCAATGCTACCTAACCATCTCTTGTGGCATCTTATAAAGTAACTTCTTGCTTGTATATGAGCATGCCTAGGATTGTAGTCATCTGTCACATATTCTTTAATCACTAATCAAATGAGATACTCTTTATGGTTTATCATGCACAAATTTCACAAGTTGATGTTAATCAATGGGAAAAATTTAACCCTAACGAGGAAACTATTTTGACTTGGATGGAAATCATTCTTAGTTTGACAATCCTATCTTCATGAAAAGTTGACTGATTGGGGTCTATGTCAATGTATGTCGGTTGCAAAAGAGGTTGACTTTGTAAGATATTATGAGAATGTCCCATCAACACCACTAACATGCTTCAACCACATGCATAATTGAAAGGAAAATTACATCCAATGTTATTTGCAATCACCCAACCAACCATTAAATAAAATATTGAATCATCCCATAGTGTTTGACCCCCCTCTTTCACAAGAAATATTCATTATGGTTATTGGCTTGCAAGCATATATTCTAGGTATATGGTATATTCTACGTATATGGTTTATTATAGAGTGTATGGTTTATTATAGAGTATATGGTTTATTATAGATACATATATTCTAGATATATGGTCTATTGGTTTCTAGTTAAGTGATACCAACAAATCTAATTATATAAACCTAACTGAGTTCATAAAACTCTAGTTTGTAGTTGTATGTGTAAATGTGTAAACCCTATTTTTTAGGTTTGTGGTTTGTAGTTCATGAAACACACTATTTTTTTCTATTTTTTCTTGTATATTAGGTATATGGTATAAGTGTATATAAAAAAGTGAGACTAACATATAATTTGATCTCTATGTATTTTAATTTATTTTAATTCATGAAACCCTAGTTGGCTTGATACTTGTAATCCATGTATGTGTCTCTACTTTTATTTCATACAATTATTTGTTATACGTGTAATTCATAAAGAATTAGTTTTTTTGTTGTAGTGAAGGTACATATCTTCTAGGTAAATGGTATATTGGTTTCTAGTTGAGTGACACTAACAAATCTAATTATCTAAACCTATTGAGTTCATAAACCTTGATTTTAAGTTCTATGTCTAAAATGTGTGAACCATAGTTTTTAGGTTTGTGGTTTGTAGTTCGTGAAACCCTGGATGTGTTGTAGTACAGGTACATATATTCTAGGTATATGTTCTACTAGTTTCTAGTTGAATGAGAATAACAAATATAATGATATAAACCTAATGAATTCATCAACCCTAGTTTGTAGTTCTATGTCTAAATTTGTGAACCTTAGTTTTTTTTTCTATTTGTGCATGTAGCTTAGGTATATGGTTTAAGTATTTCTACATAAGTGAGAATAACATAGCACATGATCTCTATGTATGTGAATTTCTACTTCATAAATCCCTAGTTTGTAGTTATATGTGTAAATTTATAAACCCTAGTTTTTAGGTTTATGATTTGCAGTTCGTGAAACCCTAGTTTTTTTTGTTATTTTCTCTCGTAGCTTAGGTATATGGTCTAATTTGTTCTACATAAGAGAGACTAAAATAATACATCATGTCTATGTATGGAAAATTATTTCAATCCATGAAACCCCAAGACTGGAACGGTGGAGGGTTTTGCAGAGTTGACCCACCAATGTGAGAGTTGCATTGAAGGAAACTAAGCAAAACCCTAGTTTATGAAACCAATGCACAATTAATTCATTGGGACATGAAAATTTCGTTCAGGGACACTTGGTGACTCTCGTTTCGGGAGCGAAAAACCAAATGAGGAAGGAAGATTTCATGTCATTGTCTCTGAAAAGTGTGTATGGGTGATTCTGATATGGGAACACTACCAATACTGGCACGATGGAGGGTTTTATATTGTTGACCCACCAATGTGACAGTTGCATTGAAGGAAATTGAGCAAAACCCTAGTTTATGAAACCGATGCACAATGAAGTCAGTGTGCCATGCAAACATAGTGGATATGGAATAGTAGAGGTAATGGCATGCTAGGAGACCATGGGAGTGGACGGCTCCTTGATCCGACATCTGGTTGTTGAGTTATGCCGAGTTGAAATTTGCATGAAAATGTCATTCACTGACTCTTGGTGACTCTCGGTCCAGGAGCTAAAAACCAAACAGAGCAGCAAGATTGCATGTCGTTGGCTCCAAAAAGTGTGTATGGGAAATTCCAATATGAGAACACTACCTAAACTCGAATGGTGGAGGTTTTTGTAGATCTGACCCACCGATGCAAGATTTTCATTGAAAGAAACTGAGCAAAACCCTAGTTTACAAAATCGATGCATAATGAAGTCAATGGGCCATGAAAATGTGGTAGAGAGGACCCACTAGAGGTAATGACATTCCAGGAGACCAAATGATTCAAGGGCTCATCAATCCTACCTCCGGTTTTCGAGTTATGTCGAATTGAAAGTCACATGAAAATGTAGTTTAGGGACACTTAATGACTCTCGGTCCGAGAGAGAAAAAACAAATGGAGCAGAAAGATTGCATGGAATTGGATCTGAGAAGTGTGTATGGGAAATTCCTATATGGGAACACTACCAATACTGGCATAGTGGAGCTTTTCCTAGAGTTGACCCAACAATGCGAGAGTTGCATTGAATGAAACTAAGCAAAACCCTAGTTTATGAACCCGATGCACAATGAATTCACTGGGCCATGAAAATGAAATGGGGAGGTCCCACTAGAGTTAATGGCATGGTAGGAGACCAACAAATTTGTTGGTTTGTCGATCCAACCTCCGGTCATCGAGTTATGTCAAGTTTAAAGTTGCATGAAAAATGGGGTCCATGGAACCTTGGAAACGGTGCACTGGCCCTGCAAAACCTTGTGTCGAGAAGTTGGGGGTGGATTTCCCATGGAATCCATGTGCAAACACACATGTAGGAGCTGAAGGAATAAAAAATCACCGTCTAGTTTGGTTTTTGGACCCTGGCCTTGAATTGGCCAGGCGTCCTTGAATGGCTTTTACAGGCCTACTGCAACTCATCATAGAAAGTTGATCGGTGGTATGATGGAAAGACCATCAGTTCTATTGGGATCGTGGCATGGGATTATGGCTAGGGTGACCTCCATGGCTCCATGGATCAGGCATGTCTCCATGCCAGATTTTGAAAACTAGGGTTTCATCCCAATGGGGTCTAGATTCCATAAAACCCTGAAAATGGTGCATTGTACCTACAAAACCCTATGCCAGGAAGCTAGGGGTGGTGTTCCCATGGTATCCATGCCCAAACACACCTGTAGGATCTGAAGGATTTGGAAATCGTTTCCTGGTTTGGTGTTTGGACCCTGACCTTAAATTCACCCAAGTGTTCGTGAATCGATTTTGTAGTCCTACTCCAACTCACAATAGAATGTTGATTTGGGATCTGATCGACAAACATTAGTTTCATTGGGATCATGGAAAAATATTATTGCCAAAGTGGCCTCCCCCTCGACTCTGCACAACCCAGACATGCCTCTACGACATATTATGCAAAATAGGGTTTCACCCCAGTGGAGTGTAAGTGAAATTACCCAATCTCATTCAATATAGCCATCCAGATCCTCCTTGTTCCTAATTTCCTCCGTCAATCTCTCATGATCTAAATAAGGCAAGAATTAATGTACCTTGTTTGATTTCTCATTTGACATTGTCTATATATGGATGTTCATGCCAACAATCAAGTTTGTGAAGTGATAAACCATAGAACCTGGTCTGTAATCCATGAATACATGCCCACTAGTTCTTCTTGATTTCCCTTATAGTGTAAGATATTCACCCTCAACCACCATTGAGCCAATAGGAAGTTCATTTCCTTCATCATCAATCAATGATCCATTAAGGATGTGCTTACCTCGAATGCATCGTTCCAACCAATAATCCATGCCCCATTCATTGTATTTCGAGGAAACAAATCTATATATGTGTCTTGGATTTACAAGATCTAATATATGGTCATAGTTTGTCAGTGTTCGAATATATTAAACCCACTCATAACTTAGGATAAAATAATTAATCATCATTATTTGATTAATTATTCACCCACTAGATTAATTAGTTGGAATCCACTTGCACCTTAAAGTCAATACATGCCATCTATATCTGAGGAATGATTTATTTCTAATTCTGGGTTGATCTTGACCACCGTTTGACCATCTAGAATTAGTTTACAACACTTTACTGCAAATTCTGCTTTATTCTACTTTTTCTATTTTTCTATGGATAAGGTAAAGCTAGTCAAACTAGGAAACTCGGTGCTTTTGTTGCTAACCCATCCTTCATGAATTTTCCTCGATTTTCTAGGATTAATATGTTTTTTCCATATCCTTAAAAAAAACTCATTATTTTTCCAATTTGTGAGGTGCTTGATAGATTTGGGAAGTGCTTTAGCCACCTATGGGGGTTTGCTATATTTTGGTAAGTCATCCTTTTTGAGATTTATGAGTTGTCTCCATACAAATTGATTTTCCTATGATGTATGTACTATTTATGTACACTATTATTCATCATTATTCAATGGAAGGATACACACCAATATTCATGTCTTCATTCATGTGCTTCAGTCTCTTCTATTCTCTCTATTTTTCCTGGGTATGCTTGTGAGAGTTCTTAGTAACAAGATCTATTTCCTGTGCTTATTCTTAGCATCATTGCTCATAGCATTGATCTATTATTTCTACATGGTATCAAAGATACATGGAGCACAACCTTTCCATCTTCTACATGGTCTCAAAGCAGCAAGGTTAATCAAGTTCTACAGAGTTGAGGAGCGCATCTAGTCTCCTATCCCTCTCTGAAGAAGAGCTTGTCTATCTTACAAGATTTTCTCTTAGTTTGTTTTGTAGGTTGCAGAGAGTTTATTCTTTAGCACATCAATTCAGAAATTTGGATTCTCCTTCATAAATAATTCTTACTCCCTTCAACTACCATGAATGGAAATCCAAAATCTCCATTCTATTGTGCAGTACATGATTGTACAGAGTTACTCTATATTTGGAAAATGAGCCCAATGTTGTGATTGAGAAAGCTAAGTGACACAATAGGTTGGATGAAGCCTATGAATTTATTTTCCTCTTTATTTATCTTTATCTACTCTTTCATCTAGATGTTTTGACCACTCCAAACCAAGTATGGACTCAATTGGAGAGTCTCTTTGGAGTTCAAGATGAGCTAACAGTGCATCAATTGGAGATTGAGTTATTCTCACTAAGTCTAAGCAATTTCGAATATATTGAGGGTTTCTTCACCATGTTTAAGTCACTTTTTCTAATTCTCAAGCAATGTGGGATTGAGAAAGAATATGATCAATTAATCCTTTCCATTCTTTTAAAATCAGGACTTGATTACTCAATTTGTGTGTCTACTTTTCATGCTACTAGGCTTGGTGTTCCTAAGTGGAAAATGCCTTCTTTAAATTATTTTCTTTATTCAATAACAAAGGAGAAAGATAAATTGATCCATATGGGTGTTATTAATTCTACAAATATCAAGAATCATGGTCTCTTGGTTCAAGGAAAAAATAATGTCAAATCCAAAGAAAAGAAATTTGTGAAGAAGCCAAAGTCAGAAATTGAAGATGAATATTCTTATGAAGATTTAATGAAGAAAGTTAAGAATAAAGGGAGCACATCCAAGTGTTATTATTGTGGAAATGGTTTTCATTTAGATAATAAGTGTTTCAATAAGAATATGGAAATCATGTCTTAGCTTCTTGAGAAGCACACGATTGAAGTTCTAGAAGAACTAGAAAAGCATGTTGATTCCTCTAAACAATGTCAAACTGTGTAGTTCCAAGGTGATATAAATTATGCTTTGAGTGCCATAGTTCTCTAATTTTTTCTTGTATATGATATATATTTAGTATCCAATATATAATAATTATAAATATCATATCCTTTCTTTGATGATCCTCCTCTTAGTCCACTAGATTCATCTCCCAAAAATTGTGATTTTTCACTAGATATTGACTTGTCTTTGAGTAGCTCTTCCTCACAAGATTGTATATATGATTTATAAGATTGTTTGCAGGATGATATGAATGTCATGACACATATCATACCACCATCCATACCATCTACCATACCTCTGAATAATCCTAAGACTATACAAATCCCAAGTTCACTAGTTGATTCCTCATTGGTCTCTTATGCAGTGATATTTATCTTACATGGTTTGAAGTCTTTCCTATATTTCAGTGGATGGTTATCCATGTACTTAGTCATATTTGGAATGATATTAAACATGTTTGGATATTTTCTAAACACTTATGGTTCAGATCTTATGCCCATCCATCATTTATATTTTTACACCTATCCATTTTGCCCAGTTGCTCATAATTTCCTAGACTAGCCCTATATCCTCATGGAGCCAATGAAGCCTTTGTCATTTCTATTAAATATGATAATATTTATTATATATGATAGTTTTATCAGCCTCGTATCAGATCTATACAGGTGATACATCATATTGGAATATTGACATGTGATTCACATCACAATTTTGCAGCTATTCAAGGAATTGGGTGTGAAATAAATTGTCTTAATTTTTGTACTCTTTGGGACAGAGTATGCACAGATCTCTTTTCCATTTCAGATTCTGTTTGCAGATCATAGTTTGATAGAACCAAGAAGCATTCAGATAATTCTCCTACTTTATCATATGATAAGATACAAGGAGTCTCTCCTCTTTCTTCTTGTAGGTTCTACACTCCAGCGCATGATCATGGAGTTCATGATTTCTTCAACATGTCTTCCATCAAGAAGAATTTCACTCAAATCATTCAAGTGAATATAAGGATATGTTTAAGACATATTATTTCAAAATTTTGTTCGTTTTCCTTTCTTGAGAGGATTTTCCCCATGTGGGTTTGCCTCTTTCCTCACTTTTCTGGACATAATAATTGTTAAAGGGTGACCATAGCCTTATTGTTGGGCCCTATATGCATCTATATTTATTTGGCATACCATAATAAAGTCAGAATTATACGTGGGTGTTGGAATATATTAAATCCACTCATAACTTAGGACGAATTAATTAATCGTCATTATTTGATTAATTATTCACCCACTAGCTTAATTAGTTGACATCCACTTGCACCTTAAAGTCAATACATTCCATATATATCATAGGAATGATTTATTTCTAATTTTGGGTTGATCTTGACCACCTTTTGACCATCCAGAATTAGTATACAACACTTTACAACAGATTCTACTTTATTTTGCTTTTTCTGCTTTTTTATGGATAAGGTAAAGCTAGTCAAACTAGGAAACTGGGTTCTTTTGTTGTCAACCCATCCTTCATGACTTTTCCTCCATTTTATAGGAGTATAATTTTTTTTCCATCTCCTTGAAAAATCACTCATGCTTTTTCCAATTTGTGAGGTCCTTGATAGATTTGGGAAGTGCTTTAGCCACCTATGGGGGTTTGCTATATTTTGGTAAGTCAGCATTTTTGAGCTTTATGAGTTGTATCCATACAAATCGATTTTCCTATGAGGGATGTAATATTTATGTACACTATTATTCATTATTATTCAAGGGAAGGATACACACCAATATTCATATCTTCATTCATGTGAGTCAATCTCTTTTCTTCTCTCTATTTTTCCTATGTATGTTTGTGAGAATTCTTAGTAGCAATATCTATTTCCTATTCTTCTTCTTAGCATCATTTCTCATAGAATTTATTTATTATTTCTACACTCAAAATTGCTGATGGACCCTACTGTATGTGGGTTATTTCAACGACTACAAGTTGGTCTACTACAAGGGACACATGATGCCAATCATCAACCCAATCCATTCATTCGCATTCATCCCATTTAGCATTGCTACAAGGGATGCAAAATAAAGCAATTTTTAGCATCCATATTTCAAATAGGGGGTTGTTTGAGCTTCGAACTGAATTAAATCCATGTGTTCCTTGTACTATGGTTCAAGTATAGGAATGAGATCGATCTATGTCAACCACATGCCAAAAATTCATGATTGACCTTCCCACCTCTGTTGATGTATGTCTCACTTTAGTTTGTTCTAACATTGTTATAGATCACCATTGAACTATGGATTCTGCATCTTTGGTATGGGGGTTTCTGGTAAATCTCATCTCCTCCCTTCATAGTGTGGTCATTATGCATGCACCGGCCCCATCATGCTCACCTTTCTCATGCTCAGTATCAAAGTAGTTCCATATATGCAGCTCATTGTAAGTCTTATGTAACATACTCATCCATTGGAAGAATCAGGCATTTTTTAACTGGCCCACACAACCATCTAACCATATCCAATGCTGATCCATTTGTGTATCTCCCTCCTTTAGCTGATCATATAAAATTCGAAAAGAATTTTTTACATAATGCAAATCATGGCATCTATCATCACTTATGTAAACATTTGTATCGTTTTGTATTATCCTGCTATTAATGATGCTCTTAGGTCTATGCCTATAAGTAATATGTACCATGATGCTAACTTGGTCGGAATGGTAGTATTGACTCTAAATTTCATTTTGTGGCTGAAGGGTGTATTTTTATGCAAAATCCACAATTGACAATATGGTCCCAATGGGAAAGTTGTCACTGAATTTTCTGTACTGTGCATCGTGCCATCGCACTACATCTACATGTTGAACATACTACTCGGTTTTCTTATAGAAATACATAAAAAAATCACATACTTGGACCTGTTTCCATGAAAACAAGGGTCATATTAGAATGTGACCTTTAAAGAATGTATATGTAGAAACTGAACATGTAAGAGGAAAAACATGCAATAATCATTTGCACCTACGACTTCACCAATGCAATCTTTTTACTTTCCTTCACATTATCTTATTGATAGGTTAAGTACTTGAAGCTTTGCATCTCCACTTTCATACTGCTAAATTGATGCTCATCACTTCCATGAATGCAACAGTTCAAAAGAGAAAACATACTGCACCTGGAACGATTCCCATATAGACATGATTTTCCATAGTATTTTTGTCCTTCATACCTTATACACATGATGTTGATGAAAAAATCTCTCGATGCATTTGGTGGTATTCTTGATTCATTGCATCTCTCTTAATGTTAGTATGCAAATAAAAAGATATATGCTTACACATGTCATAAAAATATTCATATTCTACATGGTATGTACAATAGCATGTGTTTCGATCAATGTATATACAAACGTACTATGGTTTACATTTCACAAAGGACCTCTGGCTCAGGTTCAATTGTGTGTGCTCATTCTTGAATCTATCATAGAGATAAGTCTGTGTTGTGTCAAGGAAGTTTTTGATGTTTGGTTCACATTCAGTAGAACCTTTTCTCAGCTTTAGCGCATCTCTTTGGTTAGATGAAGGCCTGGTATGATCATGCCATAACTTTTTTACTAAGTCCTTAACAACATCAATTAGCTTCATATCTTGATGAGGAAACCTGTTAACAAAATCCCAACAATCTTTTCCACCTAGATTTTGAAGATTTTCTCTTATAACAGAGTACTTCTTAATAGTTTTTCTATTTAATTGAAGTATGTGAGAAGTGTGTGAAAGGAGGTGACATTTCTGTGTGGATTTTCTTACAAATGATTCTAATAACATACAATGATCCGCACAAATATTGTTTGTACGAGACGTCTTCCAAATTACATTAAAAATGGATTGGATATTTCTAACAATATGATTGTTAGACTCTAAACTTCTAACCATATTTATGCCCAGAATTCTCCTCTCAACAACTAAACAATTTGACTTTAAAAACATAGTAATAATTAACATTTACATCCATTTCCTTTGGATTCAAAATATTCCTTCATTAATTTTCTACATTTCCAATCAATAGTGCGTTTGGGAAACTTACCTTCAAGGCTTGACAGACAACTTTCATCCACATGCATACATCTAGGATTCCTTCTTATTGCACTAGAAAGTCGAGGTAGGGAAGGTGGACATGCGCTATGAATCCCAGGGCTTCTTTGTTGTGGTGCTTCATTCACATGTTGGTCCATGTTGGGAGTGTGGTTGCCATGGTTGTGGTCTTCTTGGAGAGATCTCAAATTAATCATTGCTCCTAGATACAACGCTTGATACTCAACATCTCTCAATATACCTATGTCTTCAAGATCTTAAACATGGATCCTTGATGGATTGTTGGTTGGAGACTGTTTTGATGTTGGAATTTGAGTTGGGTCTATTGGATGCAACCACTTCACCGGTGGTTCTGAACTAGAGGTTATTATGTCATCAACTTTGTTAACATCGGTTCCAGTATCAGTGGAAATGTTTGGACCATGTCTTACTCTATCCATTGCCAACCTGGCCTTTTCTCTTACCTCATTTTCCTTTTCAATGGGCATATTCCTTCTATTTTTTGTTACCCTGTTACGTGAGTTTCCCATCTCCAAAAGTTTCTTTATCAAAACTATGAGGTCTACCCCTGCATAAGAAGCAACAAATAAGGTATTAGTTCCATTATATAATAAACATGACACATTCCAACATAATTAACTAAATTATAGATATGTTAGTATGGTAATTATTGGCATTGATACATAAACACGGATTAAAGGTTTCTCTTTATGTTCAAACAAAAGTTTCATTTCTATACTCTATTTGATTCAAGTAAAGAGAATCAAGTTTGTAGGTATTACAACTATAGGATTACGACTTCCTTTGTGTTCAAAAAGTATTGGAAGTCACAATAAGGTGAGTGAGATATTCTTCATTTCCAACACCTTCAGACGAGATGACATTACACATAATATGCCACATTAGTTGTGAGGGAAGACACAAGTTGGTTTTTGGATGTCTTGGGAATAAATTTAATAAATTACACTAAGTAAGTTACACTAACCAAAGAGAACAAATTGGCTAATTACCTAATGAGGAGGTTGCAAATCCCCCAAAAAATGGAGAAATCATTGAGGTAGAGGCATCCATGTCGAGCTCAAAGGAATGCTATAATCAATCTAGCATGAAGAGGAGAGCATGGAAAAGTTGGTGAAATATTCAATATGGACCCTCTCCCATGATTACTTCCAAGGTTTTTATACAAATTGAAGAGTCTCAATAGAGAAGCTCATCTATTCCATCCTTGTGGGAAATCAAAATATATTAATGTGCAAATGATTATTGGTCTACATTGCATACTTCATCTTGTATAGAGAATATAGACAACTTGGTGAACTATTCAATCTGGACCCTCTCCCATGATTGCTTCAAAGGTTTTTTTTTAAATTGAAGAGTCTCAAGAGATAACTTCATCTATGCCATCATTGTGTGAAATCAAAATATATTCATGTGAAAATGTAAATTAGTTAACATTGCATACTTCATCTTGTATGGAGAATATGAGACTCATTTATATGTGAAGTTGGGAATTCTTATTTTTAAATTAATTGTTGTTTATGAGAGAGATATTGTTGTAGGTATATGATAAAAAATAAATCAATGAAATGATCTGAAAGCTTCTGAATGAAAAAAATTATTTACAATTCACCAAACCTTTTCAAAATGATCTCTTCTTGCAATGAAAACTTGTAGTTTAAATGTATCCACAAACTTTCAAGACCACTGAATATGTTTGTTAGATTCCAAGAGAGATATTCTATCCAATATATCAAAGAGTGTCCAATTGATGATTGAGTGTGAGCCAAATTGCAAAGTTGAGGAGCACAAAAGAGGCAAACAGTTGTAGAAAACCCATCAAAATTGGTAGCGACCCTGGGAATCCATATCTCTATTTTTTAAAACTAGTAATAGGTGAACAAACACGTAATTGTGAGCATGCACGTGTGCATAAGAGAGTGCACATGTATCAACGTGTACACATAGACACACACGTCCGTTCTATTGCCTAATATTTACAGCATTTACTCACTAACATTTATCCCATTTAATGACTAACATTCTTCAACAATGTCTTGGTATTCACACATGTACGAGTACTTTTACAATATAATCTTCACCACTACTTTCTTCTTATGCCCATGGGTGCCATTATGAGGTATTAGGCTCCTTATATATGGCTAGTGGAGGGTAAGGGATGCCTCCAACACTGACCATCATGACCATCATAATCATCATCATAGTCATCATCAGCCTCATCATTGTAATCATCATCATAATAATTGTCATCATAGTCATCCTCATCATCACCATCATAGTCATCCTCCTCCTCCTCCTCATCATCATCATTGGTCCTCATCGTCGTCGCCATCATCATCATCATCATCATCACCATGATTGTTCATCACCATCACCATTGTCATCATCATCATCATCATCATCATAGTTATCATCCTCCTCATCATCATCCTCATCATCATCATCCTCATCAACATCCTCCTCATCATCATCAACTTCATCATCGTCATCATCATCATCATCATCATCATCATCATAGTCATCATCATCATCATTGTCATCATCATCATCATCTTCATGTTCATCATCATCATGGTCATCATCATGATCATCATCGTCATCATCAACATCATCATCCTCATCATCATAATCATCATCATCATCATCATAATCATCGTCATCATAGCCATAGTCATCATGATCATCATGATCACCATCATTTTCATCATCATCCTCATCACAATCATTGTTCATCATCATTTTCATTGCCATCATCATCATCATCATCCTCATCATCATCATCATAGTCATCATCCTCATCATCATCGTTGTCCTCCTCCTCCTCATTATTGTTCGTCATCATCAGTCCATTGTAAATGCTTGAAAATAAAATCAGAGCAAAATTTCAACTAAACCTATCATCATCATCATCATCATCATCATTGTTTTGCATCATCATCATCATCATCCTCACCCTCCTCATCATTATCATCATCATCATCATCCTCACACTCCTCATCATTATCATAATTATCATCACCATCATTGTTCATCATCATTGTCATTGTTATCATCATCATCATCATCATCATCATCATCATCATCATCATCATATTCATAGTCATCATCCTCATCATCATTATTGTAATCATCCTTATCATCATCATCACCATCATTGTTCATCATCATCATCACCATCATTTTCATCACCATCATCCTCATCATCATCATCATTATAGTCATCATCATTGTTCATCATCGTCATCATGGTCATCATCATCATCATCATTCCATTGAAAATGTTTGAAAATAAAATCAAAGCAAAGTTTCAACTAAACCTATCATCGTCATCCTCATAATCACCATCATTGTCATCATTGTCATCATCGGCATCATCATCGTCATCATCATCATCATCGTCGTCATTATCCCCCTCCTCATCATCATCATAGTCATCATCCCCATCATCATCATTGTCATCATCCTCATCATCATCATCACCATCATTGTTCATCATCATCCTCATTTCCATCATCATCATCATCATCATCATCATCATCGTCATCCTCATCGTCATCATCATCATCCTCATCATCAACATCATCATCCTCATCCTCATCATCCTCATCATCATCATTGACATCATCACCATCATCATTATCATCACCATCATAGTCATCATCATCCTCATCATCATAAGCATCATCATAATCATCGTCATCATAGCCATACTATTCATGATCATCATGATCATCATCATCGTCGTCGTCGTCGTCATCATCGTCATTGTCATCATCATCATTATCATCATCACCATAGTCATCATCATCGTTGTCATCATCATCATCATCATCATCATTGTTCATAATCATCATCATGGTCATCATAATCATCATCGTCATCAACATCATCAGCCTCATCATCCTCATCATCATCATCATCATCATAATCACCATCATGATCATATTCATAGACATTATGATCATCATCATCATCACCATCATTGTTCATCATCGTCGTCATCACCATAATCATCATCATCATCATCATCATCCTCATCCTCATCATCATAGTCATCATCCTCATCCTCATCATTGTCATCCTCCTCCTCCTCATCAGCATTCCATTGTAAATGCTTGAAAATAAAGTCAAATCAAAGTTTCAACTAAACCTATCATCATCATCATCATCATTGTTCCTCATCATCACCGTCATCATCCTCATCCTCATCATAATCATCATCATCATCACCATCATTTTTCAACATCATTTTCATCATAATCATCATCATCCTCATCTTGATCATCATCATCATAGTGATCATCCTCATCATGATCATTTTGATCATCCCACTAGTACAAAATGAGAAATTAATGACTAAAAAAATGACTAAAATCAGGCTATAAATGACTATTTTTGAGTTGGTGACTAATAGTAGCTAATTTCCACGATCTTATAGCTAGTCATATTTCACCTAGTCATTAATAGATTGACTTATTAGTTGTTTATTTAGTCAATGCTAGTCAATGATTTAGTCACGGATTTAGTCATTGATTTAGTCACTAATTGCAACAATTAATGACCAAATATACGACTAAATAAACTACTAGATGATAACATATTAATGACTAAGATATAGGAAGTTAGCTACTAATAGTCGTATATATGAAAATTTAGTAATTTTTGTAGTCACAAATTTATGATAGGGCATGTAGGAATCAAACCACCAACCTCCTACCTATAAGGCAAGTGCTCTACCATTAAGCTAGCACCCTTTATGAATTTGTTATTGCTTGACAATGATGATATTCAAACAAATTTATGATAGATAGAAATCTACAAACTACATAATTATTACTATTACAACTTACCAGTAACTAGTATTTATGATAAACTAATTCCTGAAATATATGTACAATTTTCCCTATCTGTCATATTAAACAAGTTCCAACAACATACAATAGTGTAGATACATTGTAAATGACTAACTTCTCAGCTAAATAAACAACGGTAATTTGTTTCCAACCAAGTGGAAATAAAACAATATTTTGACCTATAGATCATTGTGGTTGATAGTTGCTAGTAAACAATGGAATTCATCCCCTTTTGGTGTCTTCAAATTCCCACCACTGTATCCAATCTATTGTAGCCAATTGTGGAAGGAGACTAGGGAAATTTGCAGCTCCTTATTAGGTACTACATTCATAGAGAAGCAAGTTTATACTTTTAGTCCAACATACGAAAATGAAGAGTCTATTGGAAAATTTGTAGAGTCTAGGAGAAATATACAACACTTGCAACCAAGCTTCTTGTCAACCCTACAGCTTGACCTGAGTAAGTGTTAAATACCATATCCATACTTTGCTATGGATCTCTAGATGTTATGTTCATCTAGTTATGTGCTGGTAACTACAACTCACAAGAATATTAGGTTCCTCCAAATGGCCAAGGAATTACAGGGGTGATTGTAGAAAATATTCAGAAGATATATAATAAGAATTGAACTAAGAAGAAAATACACAAGCTATTCAAATATTCTCAAGTCGTTTGTTTCACAAATCCTAAAGATTTGATTTAAATGTTATGTTATTACTCACCTTCTTTCCCAAACACTGAACTTGCACACAATGTTTTTCACCTTCCTGCTAGTTTGTTCAACAATTGATCCTCAAGCTATTAAACCCACTGATCTTGCTGGTATTGTATCATTATACATTGACATTGCAACTGTTCTTGCATGTCCTTTTGAATTCTTAAATGTAACTTTAAAACATATTTTCCCTGCTCTCCCCACTACCATTTTGAGAAAATACCATGTCCCTCCAGTGTTGGACCTTGCTCAACATGAAACTTAATATAACCCTAAATTTATAGAGAATCATAGTTGATTTGAAGCAACATTTCTTCTACTGTGACATGTCATCCACAGTACAGGTTATGTAGATTACTTTCATCACAATTTTGCATCCTTGAGGACATACCTTTTGTAGATATAAACTAGTAAAACTGAGCTAAAGTCTACCTCCTAACATAGACTCAGCTCTGCTGTAAAAGTGTTGAAACAACCAAGAAAATATAAGAAATTCTATAGAATTGACATGCTTATCCTCATGAAGACAAATTAGTGAATCCACCTAGAAGAACAAAATAACTACCATTGATATTAAGATACCATTGGACATGAACTCTCAAAAAGCACATGTAATTTTAGGGGTATCTTGCAACTTAATCTTTCTGCCCCAATTTAAATGTGGTTAGCCTATTTTACCAAAGATGGAGGTTGTTGACTTGTCAAAAGATCAAGTGGATGGGTTTAGATCCACTAGTAGCACCAAGCACTAGCATTGATTTCATTTGAGGATTCATGTAGAGGCTAGATGAGGATGCATATGGGGTTACTAATGATGAGGATCCCATTATAGGGGAGGATTTTGTTGTAGATGTTATTTGGATATTGGAGAGAATTTAGGACCTTGATTTTTACATATTTTGTTTCAAATATGTATCGAACTTGTGTGATTTTATTATATTCACCCTTATATGATCATGATATATACATGATCAAACTTTATGTATTTGGTGTTTAATGGTTTGGATAGATATATATATATATATATATNCTCCAAACGAAAAGAGTGAATCCTTCATACTTCCAAACAAGTTCATGTCTAGATATCGCAAGAGCTTTGAAGGTTTGCATTGCATTTGTAGAAAAAGGCACTTACTTCAATTAGCTAAGAAGATGAAGACACATGTTATCACTTATCAACCACTTTGAGTACACAAAATACACATAAATATGCCATCCATAAAATAAATGGCATAAATCAATCTAATATTAGTAATGCTTCCCTGAATTCAACATTTGATGCAACTATAACAAGATCATATAATGTCAACATAGTTAGTCATATATAGTTAGTTTAATTTCTATTTGATGTTCGCTCATATACAATAGAAAACATGATTTGAATATTGTTCTATTATAAAGACTTAAGAAATGGTACCCTAACTGTAAGAAACTTCTCTTTCAAATGTCCACAAAAGTGACACATATGCACTCTGTTACCCCTCATTGCATGTTTCAATTTCAGGATCTACGTAGTAAAATAGGGATTAGGATGTCTACTTCATTTTCACTAGATCTATGAGTTTAAACTTTGAAGAGCTTACAAATACCAAAAAATTTGTGGTCATCATCACATATCGAAGAAAATATTCATTTCATTATATGGATAAGAGATCAATACTGGAATTTCAAGGCTATGCACATGTTTTAATAGAAGCACCTAAACCAGATTATTGTAAAAGACCCTCCATCCTGGGATGGAAAAAATTTGACCTGAAGGCATGGCAAAAGTATCCTAATATCAACAATATGTGGGCATATTTCACTGTCAAGAACTGATGTTTCCTTGCACTTCTACATATCACTCTAAATAAGGTAGTTGTATTTATTCTATGGGATATAGGATTAGATTTCATAGTTGAAATACCTTTCTAGTATAAAAGGTTTGATATGCAGTGATGAGATTCGGTAGATTTTAAAGAAGAAAAAGAGTAAATGCTAGACCTATAAGATCAATTGTGAGACCTATAAGCAGAGAAATCCTAGTTGAAGCATCTGTCATAACTTGGCTTGAAAAATAGAAACCCAAAAAGGGACTCTTTACTTATGTCAAGGGAAGTCAACTTATTATATAAAAATTAATTATATGCGTGCTATTTCTCACAACTAGTAGTAATAGGGATTTTTATAACTTAGTCATATCTATCCACCTGCTTCTTTTGTTGACAAGGCTGATTAAGGAGAAGCTTCAGTGAATTTCTATCATTTTTATTGTAAATGTGCACATGAATCCATCATTATATGGTGTTCCTTTGATGCCGAAAACAAAAGGACTCTTGAACCAAAGATTTGGTTGTTTACTCTTTTTTCTTATCACCGCCACCACTGGGATCTAATTCCTTTGTGGAACTGAGTGAATACGGTAGCTACAAATCTTATTTATTAATCTAACAGGAATTGGGTTTATCGTTTCAAACTATGGAGGTGGGGAGAAATCTTTGGCCTTGAAACGTGATGTTAGTCTTTGTTCTAGGTACATTCACGTTCTCTGATCTGCATATTACAGTGTTTGATCAAACTCAGATATTAACCATACAATGCATGTTACAATTGTTGATTGAACTATGAAATTAACCATTCATTGACCATGTTGAAGTTTATTTAGTATGTATCAAATATACACTAATTATAATTTCTAGAACATATTTGATGCAACAGATTGTAAACCTCAAATTTTGATTTTTGTGTGTTTTTCTTCTAAAAATTTATTGTTTGTATTATTTGTAAAACAAGTTATCAATACATGATTACACTAGTTATCAATCCACATGTGTAGGCTAAAAAAAATAATCAATCCACGGGTGTAGGCTAAGATTACCTGTTTCCACAATTTATCAATCCAAGGGGTGGAAATTCCAGATTGTCCCAGTTGAAAATCTTGGGAAAGTACTCATATGGAAAGAATACCTGATATAACAGAAAACTACATCAGAGAACACTGGTCAATATGAGATTATAATCACTCCAGTTCAAGCTAAACTACTTACAATTGACCCACAGAATTGTTGACAACATAAGAATCCTAGAAGTATAGTGTGTCTACCAACTCTAGTAGGAAAACTAGAGGGCTGCTATCCAAGAACCGGTGGTAGATTTTGTACAATGCCTACTTTTGGAAGTGTTTAGTCTCTCCTCCAATCATTATTAACCTATGTATAGGGTCATATGGGACTACTAAGAATCATAGGAAAAACAAAACTCACTATATTTCATAATGATAACCATGCCTCCAAAAAATTGAGGTAAGACTGTTACCTTAACATTGAGGTCCATGAGGCATGAATAAGAAGGGTGGAGTTTGCAATAGCCTCCATCATATATATAATTTCCTCCTAATGCTATTTTGGCAACTACTGCAGTAGGTATATTTGAGCAATGTAAATCCAATCAATCTATCAAGCAAGAAAAAGTTAGATAGAAAATAAGGGAAGAGCAAAGACTAAATTGTCATGCATCTAATCTCCCAAATTGATCAAGTTTGTTTCAAAACTAATAGACAATATTTATAATACTACTACAAAACTAGGCAAAAACAAAAGATCGATGGGGGCCATCAACTTAGGAAAATGGAAAAACCATGAAAAATAGTCAAAAAATAAATCAACAGAACTCAACAAGTACAAACTCAACCTTGAAAAGGTTTAAAATCTGAAAGAAAGAATTCAGGTAATATCAAAGGGTTTTGCAATAGTATATTTCCTTGAAAACTTTGACCATTAAAGCAACAAACAAATTGTACAAAATTAAGTCCTGGTATACAGTGCCATCTTTCTAACAAAATTAACTTAAATGAAATAGAGTACCAAAAAAACAATAATACATATCCCTCGTTATCAATTAAGTTTCATTGCGAAAGAAGAAGATTCAATATATTCAATGAATCAATTTATAAGAATACCTGCATACCAAATCAAAGCCTGCCATCCCGCATTCTTCTCAAACATTGCAATTTTTCTGAACTGTACCAAATGCTGAGAATACCTGTTGTTTCAGGGAGAAGAAACAAACTACTTATTGTAAATGGAAATCAAACTTAAATAAACTTGTGCACTTAAAACATAATTGATATTTTTTCAACATACCATATGCAAAACATCAACAGTCACAGCATATTGCATGTTTTAAATAGATGCAAGAAGAACATTACTCTCTAGCTCTCTTCTTTGTCCATTATACCTAATGCTAAACTGCAATGAACCCAAGAATCAATAGACATTGGTATAACTATTTTATCTACATGAAACACTATCATAGAATACTTCTTTTACCTGACCAGTTCCATCTATAGCAGAAGGAGCAACAGGAAAATTTGGATTTGTATAATCCCTGCAGAAATAAAACATTAGAAACAAGGAACAATTAAAAAGTGTAAATAGTAGAGCAATATGCAACAATGGTTATTGAAAAAAATTTACATTATACAAATCATTCACCTAAAAGCTAAATTTAGACGCATAATGAGAAATTCTATTTCCTTCGTGACATTTGTTTTGAGACTGGATATAATGCAATTATGGAGGCTTGTCACTAACCATTATAATTTATGTCATTATCAGATTATTATATAACCTAAAATAACATTGGGCATAACTACTGTGTTTTTTATTCTTCAAATATCAAGTCCCCTACCTTATGTCGAAGAAGACATAGTAACTATTAAAAGAGAAAACAATGCATTTCTAAGCTTCCATAAAAAACATGAATGACTGCAGTAAGTCTCTGTACTTGCTTCACTGACTGTGGAATTTGACATTTAAGTCTATGTGAGTAGAGAACAAAATTCACAGGTGACATGGTCCAACATGCTCTGCTAGTAAATACCTACCAATCCAATAAAAAATAATTGTTTACTTATTAATTATGTTTAGATAAAACAAAAGGTTAACAACACTAGCATGCACCAAATTCAACATAGTTTAACTGTTTAACATTAATTTTGAAACATCATGTTAATCTTTGGTATCATGGCACCTCTTGGAAAAATAAAAGTAAAACCGAAAAAATTAGGGTCACAATGCTTGGAATATTTTATGAAACTTTATTAGAAAAATCCTTGTAAATAATTTGTGAGTATCCTCGAAACAATATGCAGTTTTAAAAAAGATCACATCCAAAGAGGTCATATGGTGATGATAGAAAACGGTCTTGGAAAATTAGTAATAAAAGAATGGTTCAGATAGAAGAATATCCCTGGATTGGGGCTAAAGGTAACTATAAATTATTTGAGGCTTTATTATTAAAGTTGCATGAAGTTGGTTTTTTCCTCTATGCGAGGATGCATCTCAGGAGCAAAGGAATGCTTGGTCACAATGTTGGTTGTCTACGAGAAACTTAAATATTCAAGGGGTTTTGGCAAGTGGTCTAGATGGATTTGGAGTGGTGGGTCTAAGCTTATCAAGATAAAAATTGTCTGGTAGCATATCCACTGCATTGGCTAACATTCAATCTCTTCGAGTTTTAGACCTGTC
This sequence comes from Pseudotsuga menziesii, assembly GCA_001517045.1. Taxonomy (NCBI): domain Eukaryota; kingdom Viridiplantae; phylum Streptophyta; class Pinopsida; order Pinales; family Pinaceae; genus Pseudotsuga; species Pseudotsuga menziesii. The sequence continues at coordinate 72,691 of LPNX011050302.1, forward strand.
ATCTAATAATGTGACAAGCCCCATACCTCCTAAACTGGGAAACAATCTTCACAACCTTGAAATCCTCTCTTTTTTTTAGAATTGTCTCATTCTTACAATTCCTCCTTCACTTGGAAATCTCTTTAATTTATCAGAGCTATTGTTATATTCCAATGACCTTTGTAGAACCATCCCTCCCGAAATTGGGATTTTGAAGAAGTTGAAAGTTCTCATAGTAGGGGATAATAGCTTCACAGATCACATTCCAGAGGAGATTTCTAAATGCACAGAGCTGAGAGTAATGAGGTATAGACTCTGACCTTCATACATGGCCTTAGTATAGTCCTTGTAACTCTCATTATCCATTCAAAAGTACTCCAAACAGTTCTTCAACAACCTAGTACCTTTGACAAGGAGTCTTTGAGTTGTCCTATGATTGTCAATCACTATGTCCATGTTAGACACTCGTATTTCCATGTTCTCCATGTCTCGTGTTCTTGTGTCAGGTGACTTAGCTTCTAACTAGTTTTCATGTATATAATCTTATCCCAACTAAGTGTAGTTCATGCAAGTTGTGTTCATGCCTTATTTCATCAAAAGATCGCATGCATTAGATTAGTTATTTCATTAAGATTACATGCACTAGATCTCCTCAATGGAAATTAGTTTCTAACACCTTTAGTCATTTTACATTGGGAGTTGCAAGAGTGATTCAACAATGTGATAAAAAGGACATGATGATTTCTAATACTGCTATATTGCATTGGCATTTGTGATGTGGATCATGCATGGTATTTACTTCTGACTACTCCCTTTATATGATTCCTTGATATGTGGACACTACAAATCCATCCAACCCCTTTATATTCTACTGTTATATAGGGCCTTCTTTCTGTATTATAGTATTATCTTTCTTTAATATTGTTACTGTCCTACAACATAGATGAAGAACGTAAATTCCTTATATTTACTATTCCATTTTGCATTTCTTACTCATGGAACCACCTTTCATATTGAATGTGTTTGGTGATATGTGGTCAACAAGTTGCTTTAAGATTACTTTGATTGGTATATTACATGGAGTAGCGATAATATGCAAGTGATAGTCCAGACTATACTAATATAAAACTTTTTCTGGTTTAAATATGGACTCTGTTCTTAAGATTTCAGTAGTTTATTAGTCCAAGTTCAGGCCTTGTCAAAAGGAAAAGTTTCAAAGGATCGCTTGGAGAGGGAGGTTCCTCTGCAAAGGTGAGGCCCCAAGTTTTCGTTTATCTTGGGATTTAATCTACTTATATAGGTTTCTCCCAGCTTAAGGGTTTACTCGAATGGCTGATCCTATATATCCCATAATATGTGGAAAAGGCTTGTAATATGTCAAGGAATATCATGTTGTGACTACCTTTTTGTACTTCTTTTCTACCATGACAAATATATCACTATATGGTTATCAGGGTATTCTACACATGTTTTCTTATAAACCACAAGATTTCCTCATGAGTGTAGATGTTTTCCATTCTATCTGGAGTTCACAGTCTTGTTGTATGCTACCTGAAGAAGTTACATGGGAAAGATGATGGTATGACCATATTTTATTATCTTGCATCTCTGGATTTTGTTATGTTCTTTCTTCAATGGAGCATTTTTCTTATATTCATGGCAAAGGACAAAGTATCATTAGTTTTCTTTTTTATCAATATTATTTCCATTCCTGTATCCGATATCTATGCTAGTGGTTTTCTTTCTATCCTTTCTCTCTCGATTCATGATCTATATTTCCTTGAAAGATCCTTTTATGCAGGATTGGATTCTAAATTAAAAGATTGTTTTGTTATGTAGTCATTAATGCAAGTGTTTCAGGTTGTGTTACTGGCCTTGCTCTGAGTATGCTAGGTATTCATAGAGAATTATGGGTTGAACTAACTCATTATGATTTAATTTTTATGTCTTAATCTAAATTTTGAAATAGCTCTCTTTGCATGGGTTTTCTTTTGCTACAGGGTTGCCACAAGCCCTTGCACATAGTAGTCTCACTTTTGGTGTCTTTTATTTTATTGTTGAGGGGCTTAATAAATTACCAGTTGTAATAGTCAGTTATTGTCTAATAACAAGTCTTGCATTGTAGCCCTCAAACGAAATCAACAAGTCTTCAAATCAAGGTAGAAAACAATCTCTTTTACAACTACCAAACCATATGTCCTTATCCGCCTCAATCTGGACTATCAAACTTCGGCCTTATCACAATATGACAAGGTCTAATACTTAGCATTTATGAATCACAATGTAGACATAAAACCCAATCAGCTAATATCCATAGAAGGCATCTATGTAACCTGAAAACATAGTCCTCAAAATTCTGAATGAAGTAGCTCTAAGTGACAAACCTTATATGAGTTACTGTGAATGCTTTACTTCAGCTTGTCAAAGTCCCGATCAATAATGATCTAAGGCAGTTCTCAATCATCTTCTTAGTTAGGAGTATGAATTCCTTGCACTCTGTCATTTCAGACCTTAAATAATCCCTCAAACATGTGTCAAACAAGCCCTTACAAAAGGTCAAACAGTTCTTTAAAAAAAACATGTTAAGACAGTCATGAATCTGGTCCTTAAACCACTTCAGATTTTGTCAAGGAATTGTTCAAATTTTCCCTAAAAAATGTGTGTCCATAACTACATCCTTATTTTGCTCCTTCACTAGGGTTTCTTCAGCAATCTCAAATCTTCTATCTTCCCCTCAGTGATAGCTCTAAATGAGGTTCCCTTACCCTTATTTATATAAGTTTAATGTTTCTTAGCTGGGATGACTTGAACATTCTCTCTTTGGCCAACCTTATATTCATTTTAACATTTAATTGCACCCTTCCTCGCTGATATAAGATGAAGAAGGGATGACCTTTAATTGCTTGTGCAGGATTTTTTTAAGTGCCACAGCTTCTACAAGATGATTCAAGGTGTTTTCTTGAAATTGGCTTCAAGATCTCTTGTCCTTATGGTACATTGATTTATGCTTAAAGATCTCTTGTCCCTGGCAGTAGATAAATCGAACAGCTTACAACCTAGTGCAATAAATGATGGTGGTATCAAGGCCTTGCCTTGTGGGCCCTCTCTGGCTTGAATTTGTTATTTATGTGATGTATGACAAGCTATTGCTATAGTGGCATATCCCTATGGTGGGATTTCATTCACATTAATTATTACTCTTCTCTATTCTAATACTCTCTGAAGCAATTTTAAAAAGATACAGATCTATGAAAGGAACCATAGAAATCAATTGGAGAAGAAAATTAAATGCTAACAAAAAACTAGCCTCTATCCTGAAATATTTAAAAAGTTTAAGTGGGAAGAATACCTAGGGGAATAGTGGACATATATTCAACTGAGCAATCACAGATGCAAGAAGGGAAAGCAGCTGCATGTCTTACAGATTCCAAACCCTCTACCAACTTCCAATATAGGGGAGGACCCAAAATGTAGATAGCCAATGACATGCCCAGCAACACCATTGTCAATTTCAGAGTTCCCGGGCTGAACAAGTTAGATTCCTGGTGTGCCATCTATCTATGATGTTCAAATGTTAAATTGTGTCCACCAAGCTCTCTATTCGTTCTCATGGATGCATCTCTACTGAAACTTATCTATAAAACAAAGTTTTGCATCAAGATATCGGTCAATAACTCTATAAAACCCAACTCCACAATCTACATGCTAAGATAACTGTCGATGAAGATTCCCAAGCTCATAAAAATGGTACGGAAACAATACCCCAAATCAAGCATTGGATCTAGGAATTCCTTCAAATTAATTGTACCCAAAACACTCAAAACCCATTACGGGATCTAGGAATTGGATCTAAGAATTCCTTGTTGCTATAAAATCAATTCAATTGGAATAATTCCTTGATGCATCCGACACAATTCAATTGTTACTAGAAGATTGGGAGAAGTGAAGAGTGAGAATCTAGTGGGGCTAAGGTTGGGAAAATGACATAGATAGCCAATGGCCTTGAAGAATAAAAGTGGCATCAACTCTTTATTTGGATTTATCAGAACCTACAGTGCTTGTCTTATTGAAGGGCGAAGGCTTGGATCTAGATGCAAGTAGGAAAACCCAAATATTAATTCTCATTTCATCTGAAATCCATCAAAATATCCATTTAATATGAGACATGATGCCTTAGTAACTCTTCCCTATCCATAAAGGCCCCATATAAAATCCAGCAAATTGTCTTGTTCCATTTGGGCTCTCGTTGCAAAACCAAACTACTCCTGGCCACGACCAGCACAACCCCAAAAATTAAAACATCAAATTCTACAGTAGCCTTACCAGTGTAGCCGCCACACTTGGGCTCCCAATAACCATGCACCCTGGATTTGTGGTCAAAGTGGGAGATGTTTCCTTGTTTTCAATGAGTCGAGCAAGGTTAAGTCACCCAGACGGGCATTGAAGTCCTCGTCTAGAATAAATTTGATGGGCTTAACGTCTCTATGGATTCCCCTCTGCTCCCATTCAGCATTCAAAATTTAACACTTCCCAACCCTTCCAAAGGGTTCTAGTCCTTCCCGCAAGTGTAAAGTTAAAATTGCTCTTCAAAAAAAAATTTAAGATCTGAATTTTACCCTTCAAATGAAGAAGGGCATAATTTATATCAACATTTCAACAGAAGGGAAACATTTAGAAGGACAACATTTGAAATTACCCATCCATTTAAATTTCTCAAGATGTTGAAATTCCTATGTTATAAAGCTCAAATCATCATTCAAAATATTGGAAATATGATAAATTATAATCACTTAATCACTCATGTTATTGATTCACTTCTTCGTTTTGCAAGATGGAAAGTAATCATTGATGACTACGAGGCACTGGCCATGGATATGTGACTTTGACTCCCGAGTCACTTAGGGATGCAATCTAAAGTGTGACAATGTGTCAACAACTATGACTATAACAAAAAATAACAACTACTAGCCTACTACTAGGCCTGAAATGAGTTCAAAAATTTGTGCCTACTACCTATGTGAACCTCACCACCAATGTCCACTCTTTTTTCCTCAAAATGAAATTCAAAAGGTCAGTTTGATAAGTACAACTATAAATAACACTCAATGACATGAAAATAAAAATAATGGCACGTGGCTAGGATAAAAAACTATGTAGAAGTTGATTTATGCATTGCTATAGAGAGGTGTCATTGGGCACACGATATGGAGAAACAATGGTTACTAATAAAATTAAAAAAACGATTGTTGGCTTAAGAATAGTCTTGTATTTGTTTGATGAGTGGCGTGATCGTGATGTAATCTTCCTCTGTTCTTCCAAACATTTGTGGTTGCTCACAATATTTGTCTCGGGTGCTACAAAAATACATATAAAAATTACTTGTCTTTACATCCTCTTCTCTTTAAATCCTCATCTCATAGTAAAAAGTAACGATTATTATGCATGCACATCCTCACCTTATAATACAAATTGGATCAAGGTGCAAAGAAAACCATAAAATATTAAATGTGTCAAGACGCAAAGAGTAAGAGACAACTATAAGTAAGTCTTATATTAAATTTAACATATAAGTCTTTAATTAACAAAATCAACTGAGATTTGACACGTTGGATTGTTGTTATCTTCTTATGACTCCTTACCAAAGTGATTGCAAGGAATTCTTTGAAGGTTAAGTCCATAATTTTAGGTCTTCTTCCTCATTATCATGCCTTTTGGTAAGACAATAAAAAGGGTAGTGGCCTGCATCAACATGGAAAATGATTTTGACATAGAGGTTATAAACATTAATTGTTTTCATTGAATAACTTAAATTCCTACACATGATTGCTCATTCACTGAATTGTGGACTGGTACAAAACACAACCATTTCTAGAGCCCCAAGCCCTTAATTACTCATACCTAGAACTTTCTCAAATCTAGCCATTAATAACTTCTTTTGGTATTTTGGTTCAATTTAAAAGGCAGAGTGTTGAGACCCAGAGATGCAGTGAGTTGCAATTAGGATTCAGTTGACTTAGGCCCCTCCATCGCATACATGTATGCTTTCATGACAAGTATTGTTGGACAGAAATATTTGATGCCCCAACCCCAGTTATGCTAGCTTTGCTAACTTGCTTGCTATGTAGGATTTTTTTTTTAATGTTTTATGAGTTGTGTCTTATTTTTTCTTAGGTGCCCAATCCTTATCATTCTTACATCTCTCAATCTTGTATTTCAAGTGGATTCCCCAATATGGTTATGGCATAGTCTAAGTAGTTTTTTTGTATAATGAAGTGTGCTCCAAATCTAAAAAATACAACATAATAATTGTTATGTTACTGAACTGTAAAATTAATGATACACATATGAAAAATTAATGTCTTAAAAATGAGTTTCATTTAAAATATATCATTTTTTCATGTAGATATTAAAGTGCTTATTGTTTAAAATTGTAAAAATTTGAAAGAAGAATATTTTTTTTTTCATTTTTTGATCAAAAGGTTTAGTTAATTTATACTTGTCAATTGAAGTACAATTATTTATATTTCCATTCATATCTAAAGTACTGAGAGAATAAATACCCTTCCAATTAAAATTAAGACTCACCCTTCAAATTTAATCACTGATGGTGGACCATCACTTTTTCTTTTCAAATTTTTTCTTTGTATTTTTTAATTACTAAAAAAACATGTAATTTTTCACAACGGTATGATCACCATGTAACATTTTGCTTAGGTGCTAAGTATGGGACTTGAGACTCTTAAATTGGAGTATCAACAACTAGCTATGATTCTTCTAGGTATCGATATGGTACTAGTTCTAGTACCTAATCCGTAATTGACGTAGGAACCTAATTTTCCTAATTTGGCATGCGCTTAATGGTTTTCTTTAATGGTGCAACATGGATAAAAACGGTGAAGAGAAAATTCGTGCAATTTCCTTGTTGGATATCTAAAGATCGAGGTGCATGGCACCAATATTACTAATAGAAGGTAGACAATTTACAAAATTTACACTTCATTGTCAAAATTGCAATTTTCCATGACACAATTAAAAATGACTAACATAAATGGCTAATTGTCACAAACCCCTATTTCCTTAAAGAAAAATTAATGGTTTTCACTATTACAGCTTAACAAGTCAACAATGTCAGTGTCAAATTTTAAATGGCATTACGATGGAGTGTGTCTAATCAGATTTGACAATATTAAAGTTACACCCATTGTAAAACAAACATTTCATTCCTTCCTAATATTGATGTTATTGCATAATATATGAGGCAAAGGCATTAATCCAAAAACTTTCAGCCTTTTATTCCACATCCGCACATACATATTAACCATTGTATATTGTATAACCAATTTACCTTTGCATTTAAAACATTCATAGGAAAATACCCAGCCATTTACATCACCATAAACAAAGAGATCATCCAGGGACACAAAATAATACACATCAATGCACATAACATAATACACACCAATGTACGTGGTTCGCCCCTAACCAGGGGTTACGTCCACCAAAATTTTGCCAATTCTTTATTTCTAAAACCACTGAGGTAAAGGTATACAACTTATATCATAATTGAGGTGCCATTCCTCTAAAATCCTTAGAATTTTTCTCCATCTTTAACTAATAAACATTAACTAGAGCCATCAACCAAATTGGTTATAAAAAAATCAAGTCAAGGTATCACTTAGCAAATGGAGTAGGTGAAGAGGCAAAAAATTTATCAATGTCACCAAGGAAGCTAACAATGAGCATAACGATCAGCCCCATAAGCGGCATGAGCATTTTTAATTAATATTAAACCTTTTGGTGACCTAGAGTCTTAAGGAAATGTGATATCCCCAAAATGGTTAGAGAACATAAATCATAAATGCATTTTTTTACACACGAAATAAAACCAACATGCACATGCAATCCGTCATAGAATACATGGTATAAAACCAAGAACGCTGAGATTGCTGAAGAGCATATATCATCAATGCATAATTAATAAACCAATTAAGACCAACATGCACATGCGATTGGTCCTAGATTACATGGTTAATGTAATACCGACAAAACTAGGACCATTAGGGATATAGTTATGTAATCACATTGAGAATACAATACGCCCAATTGCTCAGCTCTAAGAATAGTTTATTCCTCACTAACAGGACATCTTTGAATATCAAAGGAAGAAGGTAATTAATGAACCAATCCATCAAAATATTTTGGGTCAAGTTGTTTAGATCCTCTTGTTGATTTAAATCCTCTGCTCAATTTAATGTCTAAAGAGGAATACAGCTGAAGAACATAAATGAGAGTAGAGATGTTATGAGTAGGGAAATGCCTGTCCCCCTTTTGAGGTTATGGGGACAAAATTGACTGCAAGTCATATTAATTCTATTGTAAACAAGCAATATCAGAAAAAGATATTCCTTTTAATTCTGAAACAGCCCTCAGAAAACTTACCCTTAAAAGGTTTTCAAATTATTCATTGAAAAGTCTACTTAGCCTCCTTTATGATCTTACTTGAACTCTATCTAGGTAATTTTTACAATTTAATCATCCTCAAGCAGAAAGAATATCATTCATCATATGTATCTTTCATTAAGTCCAAAGGTCTAGCCACAATCATTATTTCAAGTTAAAACTCCAGCATTGCTATCAAAAGAAGATGCATTCTTATATGAGATTAATATCTTTTAGAGCTATCGAAAAACTTGTGTGCTGAGGCCGAACCAGCCCAAGTACTACCCAAAGTATTACTATTTAGTACTACGGCATGTCAAATTTTCTTTTACCAATTTTATCTCAATGACAACTTTTTCCTTGGCCTGTCGACTGTATTTTATTCTCATGCTTGCTGGAACAGATGTCACCCTTGTCAAAAGCGATCTCCCTAGTTTAAGCCTTGCAATTAAAAGGTTAAATAAGAGGTGCGTTGGCTAATGAGTGTCAGGTTTGAAAATCACCGAGCGAACCCTCCACGTTGCTGCAATGGGTCAGCTAACCAATCCATCGTGTTATATACTCAAAATATGTCAATGGTGAATGGCGGACTATGTGACAAAGCACTCACGCTTATTGATTTTCATGAATATCTATGGGAGATTAACACTCAGATCTATAAATTATTTACTTTACCCTATATCAAATGCAGGATATGGGCACTGACTCAAAAATGTAAAACCAGTTCTGATCCATCCTCCCTAGCGTGATCAAGTGCAGGTAAGTATTTTCCTTTTTACCATTGTGTAAAATAGCAGGCTATGGTAACACCCAACCTGGTAACAAATTCCTATTTATTAAGACAGTACGTCTTTACCCTTTTATCAATCACAGGTATGGAAACGCCTTAACCCGGTAATCCAAAACCACATCTACTAACCAGGTATACTTTTACCCTTTCTTAATATCAGGCTAAAGGGGTTAGCAGCGGGGGTTCAGATGCTAATCGCGGTTAAGTTTGGAGTTCAGATGCCAATCAACTGATAAAAATGCACATGCAGAGGATTATACAAATTTTGCACACATCCCAAAAGTATATACTCCAAACAAAACGCAATATGAAAGTATCCAAAATTGTTGGTTAAGGGTCAATCATGGCTCTGGGACCCCTTACCTCAAATGGATGTGAGCCAAATTTTATTGTAACAGGTTGTCAAGGATGCAAGCGAGTTATTACCAACTCCAAAGCCTCCATATCGTTCCATGTAGAGCTGCCTCCCTCTCCAAGTCGCAAAGTTGCATGCTCTCAACGTAGAGCTTCCTTCCCCCTAGATCATAGAGGTTCATCCCCCTTTAATACAACGCAGAGATATTTTTCATAGTGTTCCCAAAATTTGATGCCCCCAAGTCAAGGCAATAATTTTGCTTGACAACCAAAACTGATACCTCTCCTCCATAGCATAACGAACTTAAGACAAGCTCGATGTGCCTTCATTATGAACTGACCATTAATTTCATCATTACTTTATTCCATATCAAAATAGGTTTTAATAACTACCCAACCAGAAATATTCCTTTCCCAGGAGGATTCCCGGAATGAAAGGAGCCTCGTCAATATTTTATGGAGAAAGAAAATATCCAATAGGGATGCGGATCTCCACTCACACTTCTCCTCAAAGCATTAATGGTTAATTAATGCCGAGACAATAGCATTTTACGTGATTCTTTTGCTAAATAAATAATCCTTTTAAGCATACTATTTCTCTTTATGCTAGCTTCAAAGAAGGGTTGAATCACATCTTTCATTATGTATTGGTCCACACCAATAATAAATATTTTATGTTTTCTTTATTTTCTAAAAATAATTCTTTTATGTTTATTTACCTATATTGTATAGGTAATGCTATCTTTTCTAGTTAACTTATGAGGGGTAAGGTCTGAATGATTTGTTTAGAAACTCCCCCTTAATGGGTTCCCTCTTCATCATTTAATTATTACTT
>LPNX011050302.1:88087-118086 GCA_001517045.1 Pseudotsuga menziesii
ATAACGCGTTTCTGCTACATATCACTTGCTATGGTTAAAACCGAGACTGACATGTCATGAGACATGTAGGATAGGCAAACATATTGCATATGCATTATATAACTACAAAAGGTGTACACGTTATGCAGTTATAAAATGCGTACGTGTTTTGTAAAATTCAAATTAATTTATATACACAGTCCCGAAACCCACAGCACATTCTACCCATCAGGAACATGAATTTTAGGTTGAACAAGAGCGAATTGGGTGCCGTGGAGTATTGGAGGAGCTTGATTTAGTTGGAGTCGAGACAATTTCACTGGTGAATTATCATCTAATCAGGTAATTCATTCACCAATAGAATTTTTTTTGTCAATTCTAAACCTAAATTATGATTTTTTAATAGTTTAAAACAACCAAATTTAGTATTATTTAGGAAATTGGAAATAAGCACATCTCTAATTAAATTCACATCTCCCTTAACCTGCAAGATGAGTGAATAATTACAATGAATCCCTTTTCAATAACTCAAAAATTCCTAATGCAACCAAAAATCGAAAAATATAGAACTCCTCCCTTTATACAATGTATCCATCCACATGAAACCAAAATTTCCAACCCTCAAAGGCCATTTCCCCATGATACTAATTGAATAAGTTTCCTCAGAAATTTCCATAACAAGATGAAATGCATGCACAAACATGAATAGAAAAAATGCATAAAAAATTAGTAACTTGGTTTCTCAAAATTTCATCACAATCATTTGTCCATGAACATAATCAAAATTTCATCACAAGTGTATGTAGCAATACATTGCCTCTTAGTTAAGCACCCTTAACTAAATGCCAAAAAACATTAACAAAGTTCCTCTCGGGCCTACCCTTTTAAAGATAAAACAGTGTATTATATATAAATCAACAATATATATAAAAACATAGAGTTAAAACTATTAACTATGACTAGTTGTATTCCTTCCTCCAGTTTTAGCAACCACCACCATTTTTCCACTAAAATATTTGCAGTTCTTGGTTACAGCACCCACCTCATTTTTGTTTTAACTATACCTTCCTCGACACTTTTCTCTTGTTCTGCGCATATGACTTAGCCTCCGTTCCCATGGCCTTATCGCAATGAAAAACAAAAGTTGAAATATATGAACCTTCTCATTGTGATATCGAATTACAAGTCAACACGTCTTAACACCACCATACAACCCTGGTATTCATCGCACCATCGAAGAGTTCATAATCATCATGGATTTCTGACCCTAGCTCTATTGATCTACCAAAAAGCTAATTAATTAAAGGTCATCACCTATACTAAATACAACTTGAATTTTGCTTCTTTGATCCTATAACATGTGAGACTCACTTGACAAATCACTAACTAGATGCTACAATTCTAGAAATGCTCAACTAACCCTATCAATTACATTGGGAAAAGGATATAGTATCCTTATCCTCTTTATTGAACCTCTCGAAAAAATAAATGAAATTAGAAACATTGGAGACCCTAGGTCTCCCTAAGTTCCCTTGTCCTAGCAAAGTCATAAATGACTTTACTCAAATAGTTTATGCCCCTACATCACTAGGTTTATCAACCATTTTTTAAAATACTAAAAACAATGGGTAATATATTTCTACATGTTGAGTCTCTAAGCTCATCTATAGCCAATTGTATTCCATTCCACAAATTATCCATTTTCCGATGTCACTTTTGTTTGGTTTCCATGTTTATACAATAATGGAAATGTGAACACCCATGAACTACTTAGAGTGTGTTGTGAGAGTGTTCCCAACCATCATCAAGTCAATTATATTTAGAGGATTGGTGGCAGCCCTGTATCACCCCTTTTCTTGCCTCACATATCCTAATAGTCCCTCTCCCCTATCTTTTACATATCCAAGGGGCGTAAAAGGAAAAACATGTGAAAATAACACTCCTAAATTCTAAGAAGTTTAAACCCAAGTGCGCATGGAAAAGTCACCAATGAGGGTTAAAAATTTCTTTAACCTCTAGAAAGAAGTTGAACGAAAATTACTTTTTAATTGTTAAATGTTTAATTTTAAGTTTTAAATGTATGTAAGTGAATGTGATTAAATTGCTTACTTAAGTTAGTTTTAATTTACATTTTCAATTTTGAAGAGACGTGATTATATACCATGTATATGTTTCTAATGATTTTCTTATTGATGTTTTTATTGCAGTTGCGACTATGGAAACAAATGCCAAGATACTGATTGAGTTTTCCCACTTGAGGTGACTTAGTACGAATTTTAGTGGTGGTGATAGGATTCACCGCTCCCTTGCATCCACTTTGGATGCAATTGTTGAGACTATTTCATTGTCAAGCAATATACTATATGATATTACATCATATAGAGAAAGAAAAAGACAAGAATACGCTGATGGGATAGACTACAATGCAATCAAAAAGTTGAAAATAACCAAAGAACACATATTTTCATTGTTAAGGGACCCTTGGATGAAAGAAATCGCAAATGCAAATAGGCCTCATATCTCTATTGAGTGGTGCTCATTTCAACCATTTGTTGATAATTGGATGGACAAATGGTATATGGTTTTTGATATGACACCACATAACAATAGGGAAATCCCCCTGTATTTCCTTCGAAAGATGTATGTATAGTTCGTGTTGGGTAAACATGTAAACAATTTTTATATCTTGTAGTTTCATGGGATCGGTGGTGGGATGCCCCAAAACTAATCCAATACCAGGCTTCGAGACCTTGATTTCCCTATCCCTGCACCTCGCAGGAAGTTTCCTGGGCTAGATGTCCCACCTATACATCGTGTTATTCCCCATACAGATGATCTGTATTTGAGTTTGGCATAGACAGTTGTTCATCATAGAACTATGGCTCAACATATGGGTGAGGAAGGGACATCTGTCCCTAGTGTGGTACATACACCAGGTCGTCACGGTGTAGGACCATATTCTACTGAAGTATCACCCACTAGTGTAGCACCATCATCACATCCCCAACCTATTTTTGAGCCTCACGAGTGCACATCGTGTGCTCGTCACTTCTATGGTCTTTCCTCAGATGTTTCCTTCAGTGGGTTTTTGAGTGATGTATGTAGATGGTTAATTGTAATAAATTCTTCATTTATTTTCCTCTTTGTATAGATATATATAGTTTGAGCTAATATATTAATTTTGTGAACTTGCAGTTGATACTTTATGCCAACAGCTATGCCCCAGAGCCATATGTTCCACACTCTACAGAGGGGCATGACATTCCATCCACTGATCCCTTTGTTGGTGGAGAGATTCATATAGCACCCATTGTCGTATCTGACATCGAGGTAAACATTTTAAAATTTTAGTTTTTTAATACTTGTTAATTTGTTAATTTCTACATACTGTACATGATAGTTCACTAATGCTATCTACGATCAAATATTTACAATTATTAAACTTGCAGATGCCAGATCCTTCACTAGGGAAATCTTATATGAAGGTAGCATCCCTAGTCGTATCGACTAAGGAAACATCTGGGCTCTAGGTAAACAATTAAAAATGTAATTTTTAAAATACATGTCTGTTCGTTGAAACATTCATGTCTAAATACATGAACACTTGCTCACTATAGGCACCAACCGAAACATCTGGACCATTGCCTAGATTTGTATCTCCTCCTAGTTCATACACGAACAAGGGTCATGTGTATATGAGGCGGCCTACTCCTAGAAAGACTCCATTTGTCCATGACCATGGAGCTACTGATACCATGGTAATGTATATCATGCAATGATATTTGTTGCTTAACTTGAGATCCAATGCATAAATTTTTTTTGTTAATGTTTGATTTGCATGTTTACTGCATCAAGATCCATATTTTTTTATTGCAAACCTCGCAGGGATGGTCGATGCAACAGTCAGTGCTGCATATGCAATTAAAACAAGTCACATAGACGTATAACTATTTCAACAAGATCTTTACATAGTTTATTATTGTTGTCTATTGTTTATTCATGCATATCTAACTATTTCAACATTTGGTGATTGTAGCCACCACCAGCAGGACTTATTGATGCAACAGTCAATGTGGCATCTGCAATAACAACAATCCACAATGAGGTAGAACTATTTCAACATGATCTAGAAACAATTTATTATTGTTGTCTATTTTTTATTCATTCACATGTCTAACTATTTCAACATTTGGTGATTGTATCCACCGGCAGCAGCAGCAGTTCCTTCCCCCTCTGGTTCGACCATGGATGCGACCATCCTTGATGTTCAACCAACAACTCTATCTGCTACACAAGGAACACAATCCCCTTTGTCACAGTCTCTCTTTGAGGTGAGATGTCCATTAATGACCAAGTGTTTCATGTAATGTCCATGAACATGTTGATAATTGTTGACTTAATTTAGATATGGTCTTTTATTGAGCTAATGTATTAGTACATAGTTAGTTAATTTTAACAATTGATATTGAATTTGTGGGATCCAAATATGCACACTGGTCCTAGAGTTGTGCCTAGAGGATCAACGTCGGGAGAGAACAACAGGAAGCTTGAGTTTTCTTGTGTCTTATGGGATATATGTACATTTCGATACAAGTACATGTGGCTTGGATAGTTTTTGATACATGTACATGTGTCTTGGATAGTTTTGGATAGTTTTGGATGCATGTACTTTTGGATATACATGTACTTTTGGATACATGTACTTTTGAAGACATGTACATTGAGATTTCACTTATAAATGAATGATACATTTCACTTTGTATTTGTTCTTTGGTTTCCACATGTTCTTATGTCAATCTATTGTGTTGATTTGTGTGGATTGTCTATTACATATGAATGCACTGTGTCAAAAGAACAAACTATTATATTTAAAGGTTTCAATGGACTTACTAGATGCAAAATAATTGGATATCTAATTAGAAATTGTGATTTTGGATAATCATTACGAGTAAAGTCAAAGTTCTTGCTCATGTAATTTAATAAAACTAAGTGCAATAAAATGTATTGCAAGGTTTCAATGAACTCACTACATGCACACCGATTAGATATATCTAATTAAAAATTGTGAGTTTGGATGATTAAATTACAAGTTAAGTCAATGTTCAAGTGCAATTTAATAAAACTAATTGCAATACATGCTTCACATTTCATCAATGACCAATGACACTATTCAACAAACCTCATGCACCTAATGAATAATCACTCAACATTAGAGGAACTACAATAGAACCCAAAGACCGACAACCAACTTCGTGAATCAGCATGATTTGAAGCATAAGTCCATCAGATTTGAAAAAGTTGAGTTGGACATTAGACTGATTTTGAACTGAGTTATGATAGTAAGATAAGATTAGGGTTAGGATTAGGGTTTCCCTAGTAGGGTTGTGGTTTACCCATTGATGAACATCCAATGGAACAATCTATGCATGCTAAACCATAGGTTATGAATTATAAACCCTAGGCCATTCATGTTAAACATTAAACCCTAGTTAGGGTTACAGTTCCCCTGTGAACTCGTGCCGGGGTGCAAAAACCCACATCAAGCAGCAATTTTGAATTCTGTCAACTCCTCCTATCATGTTTGGGAAGGGGAAATATGGAAACGCCAACGGCAACCCCACCGTCCATGGTTTTCCAAGTTTGTCTCTCATTGGTGTGAAATCCATTGTCCCCTACTGAGTGAAACCTTATTTATAAAACCATCATATATGGAGGTCACCAGGAAATGGACATATGGGAGATAGGCCCCTCTAGCTAAAATCCCACATCACGAATCCAATGGAATCGATGATTCATCGATCAAATTCCCGAGCATCAATATATCGCGAGTTCCAGGTCACCTGCAGATACCATTCATGAACACTTGGTGGACTTGTGCCCAGTGCACAAAAAATGTCACAAAGCCACAATTTTGATTTATGTCAGATTGTTCTAGAGTGTTTGGGTAGGGGAAATATGGAAACACCAACCATAACCCCATCATCCGTGATTTTCCAAGTTTGGCCCTCGTTGGCATGAAATGCATTGTCCCCTACTGACCGAAACCCTAGTTTTAGAAACCACCATACACAGAGGTCACTAGGCAATGGGCAGGTGGGAGAGAGCCCCCCTAAGCTAAAATCCCACATCATGAATCCAATAGAATTGGTGGTTCATTGATTAGAGGCCCTAGCATCAATATATGGTGAGTTGCAGGTCACCTCCAGATATCGTTCAAGGACACTTGGTGGACTTATGTCCAGTGTGCAAAAAATGTCACAGAGCCACAATTTTAATTTGTCAACTCCTACTAGCATGTTTGGGGAGGGGCCATATGGAAATGCTAACCACTGCCCCACCCTCCATGGTTTTCCAAGTTTGGACCTCTTTGGCGTGAAATGCATGGTCCCCTACTCAGAGAAACCCTAGTTTCAGAAACTACTGTATACGGAGGTCACCGGGCAATGGAGAGGATGGAGAGAGAGGCCCCCCTAGCTAAAATACCATTTCACAAATCCAACAGAATTGATGGTTTGTCGATCAAAGGCTTGAGCATCGATCTATGTTGATTTCTAGGTCACCTCTAGATACCATTCAAGGACACTTGGTGGACTTGTACCCTGTTCACAAAAATGTCATGGAGCCATAATTTTGAATTTCGTCAACTCCTACTAACATGTTTGGGTAGGGGCCATATGGAAACACCAACTGCATAGCCACCATCCTTATTTTTCCAATTTTGGCCCTCATTGGCGTGAAATGCATTGTCTCCTACTGAGCAAACCCCTAGTTTCAGAAACCACCGTATACGGAGGTCACCGAGAAATGGACAGGTGAGAGAGACACTCCCTAGATAAAATCCCTTATTACAAATCCAACGAAATTGACGGTTCATCTATCAGAGGCCCTACCATCGATCTATGCTGAGTTTTAGGTCATCTCCAGATACCATTCAGAGACACTTGGTGGACTTGTCCCCGATGCACAAAAAACATCACAGAGCTGCAATTTTGAATTTCGTCAACTCCTGCTAATGTGTTTGGGCATGATAAATATGGAAAATCCAACCGCAACCCCACTATCCATGGTTTTCCAAATTTGGCCATAGTTGCCACGAAATGAATTTTCCCTTATTGAGGGAAACCCTAGTTTCAAAAACCACCATATAAAGAGGTCACCGGGAAATGGACAAGTAGGAGAGAGGCCCCTCTAGCTAAAATCCCATGTCACAAATCCAACAGAATCGATGTCTCAAGGATTGGAGGCCCGAGGATTGATCTATGGCGAGTTGCAGGTCACCTCCAGATACAGTTTAGGGACACTTGGTGGACTTGTGTCCGGTCTACAAAAAAAAAGGCACGAAGCTACAATTTTGAGTTTTCAACTCCTTCTAGTGTGTTTGGGAAAGGGAAATATGGAAATGACAACTGCAACCCCACTTTTCATGGGTTTCCAAGTTTGTCCCTTGTTGGCATGGAATTAATTGTCCCCTATTGACCAAAACCCTAGTTTCATAAACCACCATATATAGAGGTGACCGAGCAATGGACAGGAGGGAAAGAGGCCCCTCTAACTAAATTCCCTCATCACAAATCCAATGGAATTGAATTTTTTTCAATCGAAGTCCCATGCATCGATCTATGGAGAGTTGCAGGTCACCTCCATATATGATTCAGGAACACTTGGTGGACTTGTGTCTGATGCACAAAAAATGTCACAGAGCCGCAATTTTGAATTATGTCAACTACTGATATCATGTTTGGGTAGGGGAAATATGGAAATGTCAACTATATTCCCACCGTCTGTGGTTTTCCAATTTTGTCCCTCATTGGTGTGAAATACTTGGTGTCTAATGTAAATGTAAAATTAATTTATGTAGTCCCACATGTAAGTGAAGCCCCACTTGCAAAGTTAGAGTCATGTATAAATAAGAGTCACGTTCTTCATTTGTAAGACACTTGATGTCTTGTATTTTTTGTCTTGGATTTGCACATGAAGGAGAAGGAGACTCTTGTTTTAGGGTTTCCTCATGAGCTTGTGTGTTAGGGTTTTATCATGAGCAGGTTGCTTCTATTTTTGGTTGGAAAGGATATGCTTGGATATCCTTATGTCTTGGAGGTCATATTGTTGATGTATTTGTAACTTCGGAATGTATTCACTTGTATATTTCTTATTGTATTTCATTATATGCCAATGGAGATGTTGGTCCTTCGATCGGGAGAGTCATTACTATAATAAAGTCATGTAAAGTCATTGAGTTTAACCCTCCATTGTAAGTCTGGGAAATAGTCCCCACAATTGAGTTGATTTTAACCCTCTGTTGTATGTTGGGGCAATAGTCCCAACAGTTGAGGGGTATTAGGGTTATTAAACTGTCCTAGTGAGGTCAGCCCTATAAGAGTAAAATTTAAGTATAAATAGAGAGTGAGAATCTCTATTTGGAACACACACTCAATCAACAATAGCACATGAGTGAGAGAGAAGTAGCTCACAAAAGAGAGAGAGAGAAAAACTATCGGAGATCATCTTTGTATCTTTGGGTTTTACTTTTGCTTTTGGTGCTCATTCTATCTCTGAGGAAATTTTGGGGTTTTCTCCTTTATGGTTTCCCCGAGGAAAATCATTTGTGTCTCTTGTATCTTGATATTATTGTTGTGCATGTTATTCTCTCAGATAAGATCCTAGATCATATTGATTAAATGATAAAAATCTAGCATGGTATCAGAGCTAACCTAAGAACAAGACACTATGCAGCTGCAGAAGCTAGGTATTCTTAATTTTCAGGTCTCTCTCCATAGATCATCAGCAAAATTAGGCTAGGATAACTCTCCATTGAAGGGCGCATCTTTCTATAGAAGCAGAATTTGATTCTGGGCATTTTCATTTTTTGACCTGTCACTACTACGGGAAATTAGGTATTTTCACAAAAGAGGAATTTTTGAATGAGGATCGAATAGGATTGGTCTCCTCCAAATCAAAATTTAGAGACCAATATCTAAATTTTTAGTTGGGTAAAACTCCAGGAAAGTCAAACCCTTATTTGACCTCGGACTAGAAAACACTAAAAGACTAAAACTAGTCATTTTGGCGCATTTGCTATATCTTGATATTGAAGAATGATCAGGAGTCGAAACATTTATAGGCCAAAGATAAATTCCTGATGTACCCTTTGTAAACATTTCAGCCTCATATTCACTATATTATGGGATATATGATTCCTCCAAATTAGGGTTCCATCCTCTCTCTGGATTCATCCCTAAATAAGACACCTAGGGAACATTGCTATATCTTAGGCTACGAAGGTACAAATGACATTTCACAATATTTTCTATATAGGGAATGGACTATACTTTTTGTGGTAAACGTTTCAGACCCCGAAGGTGATATAGTGACATGTGGCAGTCTATACAAGTTCGCTATGATGGACAGTCCTGAAACAAGTCACCTTGGGAATACTCTCATAAGTCCCAATTGGTGAAATTTTTTTTCTCTAATATGTGGTTTTAGAAATAGGACAGAAAAGGATACCTTAGTGCAAAGTTTTAGACATAGTGAAGCATTAATTTCATATATACTGCAAAAACAATATCAGGCATGTCTGCAGAAGAAATTGGAAAATTAGGGCTTCCTAGTCTGGGAGCTTCCCTCCACTGTTTTTAGAAAAGGAGTACATTGGATAGATCACCTTGAAGAGTTCCATATTTCTATCAAATCATATGTTTGAGATTCCAATTTTTGAAAATTAAGGTTTCTATCACAAACCCTGGATCACCAAGCTCCGGAACTAGGATGAACACCTCAAATCGGTAAGATCTATTATTTTTCTATTTATAGTTGAGGTTCTCATTTCAAAATGACTAATCACACTAGCTTGATGACAAGATTGGTGAAGTTGACGACTTCCAAGTATGGAAGTATAGGAACTCTGTGATCCTCGAATAAATTGACTTGGATTAGTATTTCACTAATAAAGGTCTAGGAGCTAGAGGGAGATGAGGCTAAGGCTAGAGCCAAGAGAATCATTGTAGATTCTATTAAATATCATGTCATCCCTCATGTGTCATCCTTGAATACACCAAAAGGAATTGTTCGATGCTATGATTGAGCAATCGAAGAAGAATAACATATTGTTATAACCACCTTGAATGGCCTCCCATGATCATGGAATTCATTCATTTGAGGAATGTGTGCTAGAAGGAGGTAATTGCCTTCAGGAAAATCTAGGAAGAGTGCACACAAGAAGAAGCTCGACTCATAATAAGAGAAGAGAAGATGGGAGCAACTAAAGATCAGGAACTCATGATTCAAAGAAGATCCCTCAAGAGATAAGGAATATGAAGGACTCCATTCTTGAAGAAACTCTTATCCATCTTATCATTTGTATAAGAAAATGATGATGTCATGAATGAATAATACGATAAAGGTGAAGGCACAAGAAGGAGTCTACCCACGAAACAAACACTAGTACAATTGATCAATTTTGCCACAGCAAAACGTAGCAATATCCATGAAAAAGCGTGGATATTGCCATGTCTAAGTGTTTTTTTTCCCGTGGAAACTATTCTGTCGCAATAGAGACGACCACTAATTTGCGTCGCAAGAGCGATAATGTTCTATATTTCATTGGATGTCTAATCCATCGCTATATCCACGCCTGGCCGTCTCTGTATCCACGCCAAGTCGTCACTATATCCACGCTGGGCCATTGCTGTATCCACGGCTATAACTGTTTTTAAAAAAAAAAATACAAATGCCATAATACCAATTCCATGAAGAACAACTGCCTCAGGATTATAAACCAACATCAATTGTTAATTAATAGGTTTAAACAGAGACTGAAAACTGGCATCATCAATTCCATCATCCAAAGGGACATTTACATCATAATACTTCCCTTTCTCACACCCAATGTCTCGAATGTCAATATCAACATACAAAACATGCTTATGATATTTCAAGAGCTCCAGAATGGCCAGTACAATGTCAGATGCCTCACATTTTTTAGCATGATGAAGGCCCCCAACCCAATTAATTGCAATGCGAGAGAGTTTATGATTAAGTTTCACAGTGCCTCCAACAGACTCAGCACCATAAGTTTGACATAATTGGTACAAGCTATAAAAAACGAGGCAATCGTCCCTGACATTAAATAGTTTCAATGCATTCATTTGATCCTGTATTGTGTCCGGAGTGACTGCTCGAAGGTACTGGTGTATTCCTTGCCAAAGTATTAAAATTTACAAAAATACATGAATTGGCTCCCAAGTAACAACAATACTCTGACTTGAAATACCCTCTAATAAATCATTTCTGCAACAATAGAAACCATGATAGAACCTCATCCATTCACAATCTCCACCCACTCTGAGAATCTCTTTGACATCAAAACATGATTAGAATTCTATTCCATTCAGTGCATTTTCAAAACAGAGGATTTATTTTTCACATATATCTCCATTTGGGATGAGCATCAACCTCTGTGTTTGCAATGTTTCAATTTTTGACATTAATTTGCAATGAAAATTTAGATGATCAAAACTCTGCATCAAAATAGGAATTGCATACTACATCTATCCACTGTTCATGATGATTGACATTGATATATACCTTTTAATGTATCCTGAAATGATATTATTGTTTATTATAGAAAAAAATAGAACATTCTGTGTCATAGACATTCATCCAACAAAAATCAATGAACAATTGTAGCACGTAGTATCGTCTTTTAAAGTGGATCTCTCATCATCCATGTGCTACAGAGTGATGTGTTACTCTTCTAGTGGGTAACTATTAAAGGTGCCATGGTTAATGGAAATACGGTAGAGAATCAACATCAATTGCATCTGCAACTTACATCTTGAGAGGAAATCTTTAGCCAACTTGGGGGAGTCCTCTTGTATGGTAGTGCTGAAGAGGAAATACCTTTCCTGCACATAAAGCAATGACACCAAATTCAATACACCACTACTATGAAATTCTTATGAAATTGTTCATCTACTATACAACTTCCTCAAAATTTGCTCAAAGACTGCACATCATTACAGAGTATCTTGCTTCATGAGAATCCGATTTCAATGGAACAATTTCAGCAGGTACAGAGTTGTTCATTTGGGTATCAAAGCTTGGCCATTTTTACTTTTTGCTTGATTTTTATTATTATCATCACCATCGTCTGTGTCTCCATGTCATACAGCAGAGACAGTTGGAATGGAATGGTTGAGGGAGTCACAGAAGAGCATGGAATGGCTGATCTCTTTCAGCAATTGATTGATGTTAGTGGGGTTCATAACTGGGGTATTGTAGAACACAAAGTTCTTCAAGATATGGGTTTAAATTGGTCTGATCTCTATTATGTTGTTTGTCGCATTTTGGAAGTGTGGCAGAATAGGGAATCTTCCCAAGTGCATGAGCTTATACTTGAAAGATATTGTTTTGTACTTGGCTGGATCACTCTATCAGATATTGATGTTAAGGAAGTTGGTGCTTTGCCATGGATTCCTGAATTGGGCAGAGACAAGTTGCTTGAAATTGAATACTTTATAAGTTTTAGCAGAATTATGTGCCATAATGTTCATTTTGGCCATACAAGGGAGCTATCACAGCTGGCAAATATCATTCTAGATATACTCTCTCAGCTTCAAACATTATACAAAGAGCATAGTGTGAAGGAAAGGGGTTGGTTATTCTTAAGGCATAGTGCATGGATGTCTTTAATTTTATCATTGCTCTAGGAAGGTCTATGGAAAGTCATTGCTCCAGGAAGGTCTTTAATTTTATCTGCAACTCAAAATTGCATGCAAAACATAAATTCCACTTCAAAGTTCAATGGGGACCCACTATTGAGAATTTAAAAGTGTTAACTGGATGCCTTACAAGACATGCCATTCAATGTGTAGCAATAATCCTGAGGTACAAAGCATCCCTTACATCCTTCATTCTGGATATATACAAAAACACATGACACCCAACTTTATTCATCCAAATTTGACATATGGGCACATGCACATTAAAGAATTTAAAGGGTTTCTTACATAAGCTGGAGTCACATAGATAAAAGATCTCACAAATGTATCTGCAACTTGTCATAAAGTTCATCCATGTCTGGCAATGAGTAAGCTTACTCGTGAATTCCAACCTTGGTAATTTTGAGCATTTCTACACGAGGAAATCAGCAGCTATTATTATGATGTCCCTCAATTCATCTAATATGGAACAATAGAATGTATTAGCTCCTGAAGCGGTGCAAGCTCCTTTTTCTCAATCAAACTAAACTCCTGTGAAATGAAAGATAGGATAGTTTTAAATAGTTAGAAATTGGTGATAGTAGTTTCCACTTAAAAGCAAGGAAAAAAAGGACATTAAAAGAACAGAGAACTGCTAAAATCAAACAAAGTAGGTATCTCTTTAAAGTTTATGTAGATCAAAAAAGTATTGACCAAATTACCAATAAACCTGTAGTTAGGCAAACATCATTAAGATGGAAAATTATGATTAAAGTGCTAAGGATATGATTCTGTAACTTCCATTTAATCAGACAACTTAATCTTGGAAGTTATTTGTGAAAACCCAGGATAATTACTCTAAAGCATGTGCTATAGCTTGGAACTACCACAAGGATTAGCTGACTCATTCAAACTGGTTTGCAAATGTGCTTGTGGCTTCAACTGAAAATGAATTGATGGATATCGAGTACAAAATGGAAATTAGTTCTATATTTGCTCCTTTTATTCTTAATACTACTGAACTGTGAAACAAAAGCTATAATCCGTACAGAGTTGTCCCAAAAGACTACTTTGAATATCTATGCATAGAGAAGTCATATATGTGCCCATACACATACAAACTGCTTTGCTAGGAATCAACATTTGCACTTGAAACTTAAAGCAAGTAGGACAATGCTTGAAATCCCTAGAAGAATACTAAGATTATATTCATAAAATCAAATATAATTAGAAAGAAGAACAAAAAAGACAGAGAAGATCAAACACTTCCATAGATCTCAGTAAAACTGGGACTGGAAATTCCATTGGTTAGCTCCTAATGCTTTTAAAAAGTACTTCACCGTCAACATCATTTGTAATTAGAATTTCAAAACACAAATAGAAAACTTTAAAATAGCATCTGCAACTTACATCTTGAGAGGAACAGATCACTCTGTAGCAATTGAAAACTTTAAAATAGCATCTGCAACTTACATCTTGAGAGGAAATCTTTAGCCAACTTGGGGGAGTCCTCTTGTACGGTAGTGCTGAAGAGGAAATACCTTTCCTGCACATAAAGCAATGACACCAAATTCAATACACCACTACCCTGTGCGAACTGAAAATCCATTAAATTAATATGAAATGCACATAGTATTTAATAACAAGCTATGCCATGTATACGGCTAGGAACAAGCTATTATTTTTGTAGGTCTTATAATGTAATGTTCTGGTGGTCTCTATGATTGACAGAGAAGTCTCCAAGGTTGGATCCTGAAAACCTACATCCAAATCCGTTGATTGATAATCTTATTTCTTTTATGAGAAAAGACAAGAGAAAATCAAGCTGCTAGATTGGAACAACCAATCTCAACAAAAGAGAAAATCAAGCTGCTAGATTGGAACAACCAAACTATCAAGGGAAAAAGGGAATCCACCATCTTCCAAATGGAGCACTAAGGTAAACTGAGAATTCGCTCCACCAACTAAACAACATGGAAGTGAGACCTTATTTCCTACAACAACCTCAATGACATGAGAAAAATTGAGAGGATTCCACCTCCATCCTCTTTTCGGATGGTCCTCGGGTTACACAACCCTCCATGCACTCTCTGAAGGGCAATTAGGTTTCCATGGGACCCCAATCTATCCAACAAGAGAAAAGTTGGGCAACAACTTGGAACAACCAAACGAAGAGTGGGAACAGAAAGAGATCCACCTTCCAAACCGAGTATTAAGGTAACCTAGGAGTTTACCTCACCAGCTAAACAACATGGCAGTGAGACCTTATCGCCTTTGGAAACCTCAATTCCCTGAGAAAATAAAGTGAGAACACCCCCCCAAACCCCTGTGTGACTTCCCTTGACATGCAATCATGTCTCACCAAGGCAAGTAATTCGGATTTTCCATGAGAATCCAATCCTCACAAAAGATATAAATTATTAGGGTCAAATTCCTCATTTTGTTAAGTAATAGAAGCAACAGTTTGAAATTTGAAAAGACGCTGAATTGACTGAGCTTGTGAGACAGTTTTAGTACAAATGTTTATACTTAGAAATACACTCCTTGATTGAACAAAAAACCAACAAGTACAATGGGGAAGAGAGAATATACCCTTGCTATTGACATCTGGTCCATATTCTAGAAGAAGGTTGACACAATCATTAAAGCCATTTGCTGTTGCAATGTGCTGATAACAAAAACAAAATAAAATACTAAATTTTAATCAGTTGTGCCTTAAAATTAAGAAATATTGTACATAAGAATCACAGGAATGTAAGAGAAGGGTTGCTAAAAAAAGAAATACCATGAAACTGTAATGATCAAAATGAATTTTAATTTTGAAATTTACCAAGGGCGTGCAGCTGTTGCAGTGTGATTCATTAGGATCCATCCCACTTTTCAATAATTGCTCCATAAGAAGACTATCTCCTATTGAAGCAACAAAACATAGACTAGCAGGCACATCCATTCTTCCTTTTGCTATCAACTTCTCTATCTCTTTTGACAGTTCTCCAAAAGTTGGGTTCTTCAGTTCCTTCAATCACTAGAGTCACATCAACATGAGGTTTAGTATGCCTGCGATACTCACGAAGGCATTAAAATAATACATTTAATTAAACCTATTCCTACAAAATATACTCCTATGGTAAGTTCACTCAGCGTTTTAATTGTAATTCTTTCTTACAAACCTTATGAAGGTTGTTCATGATAGTTGTTCCATCTGCAATATTGGATTGCACAATATTCATGAATGAATTGCGGTTTACATGCAAAAGTTGAGAAATCCTCTTTGTACAGACTGTGTATGGTTGTGGTCTGTAACAAAGCATTCCAATTTCTCCAAATACATCTCCGGGATGGGACTACCCAAGAATCTGCAATGCAAAAGGAGATAAGATTACAACTTAAACTAACTGAATTATTTAATTTTGTGGTTTCAAAACACCGTAGAGGTTGCCAATGCAGGAGGAAAAACAAACTAAGTCATTGTGGAAAGAACCACGTCATTTTCTGTACTTCAAATTATCCAGTGTGACCCTGAAAAACATAAAGTGAAATAAATGGTTGTTCCAAATTTAATTGTAGATAAGTTGTATCCCTTCTCATTCCGTGCTTGTCATGTAAAAACTCCCTAGAAAGAATGAGGTTTTGGAATGTTTCCCTCCTGACAATAAGATATTGAGAACAAAATAATCACTTTTCTTTTAGAAATTGTAGCTTGCCTGGTCTGTTCTATCCTTGTCTGCTAGGATGTCCTGCAAAGAGAAACAAAAATCCTCTATTATCTTAGCTCCCCATGAACATTACCAAACATTTGTCCAATTCTCTGATTGAAGATGAACATTCAGGAAAAAGGAACAAAGCAAACCAGTGAAAACATCGAAAAATATACTTACCACAGCACCTGACACTAACACATAAAAATTTGTGGGTGCTTCATTTTGTAAAATGACATCCTTTCTTGGGGGGAAGTACTCTGCCTTCATCTCTGAAACCTTTCCAAGAATAAGAAACTACCAGGTCAGTTATTTCTCTATGCTTTTAAACTAAAGCCGACTAGCAAAGACAAAAACAATGGCCTTCTTATCATAATTACACGATATTTACCAACTGGAAAAGGAAATCATGTGACACCCCTTGGAAAAGATACACTTTATCAACAATGGGGGAAAACAGGTAGTTTACAATACTTGTACGGATTGCCTTTGGAAGACCATTCAATGTTTCTTCTTTCTACAAGTCCTCTGTTCTGAATTTCAGGCGCAAATGTGATAACATTTGGTCCTGTAATTGTGGTGGCAGCCGATTCCTAAAAGAAAATCTCGAAGCTGCTTGAATTGTGGCCCTCTGCACTTAAAATGAATGTCATATCCTACAATTAGTTAGGAATTTTGCATTGAAAAGAGAAAACATAGCTTTCCTAAACACAAGTCTACTAGAAACATATTACTTACAAATCTCCTGGTCCGGCTTGTGCCATGTACAACTAAATTTGTCATGTTTCCTATCAAGTAGGCAGTCAGACCCAAATTGAACAACATGTAGAAGATATCAAATATCATTTCGCTAGTATTTTGAGCATGCAGGTCTCCATAGCCAACAGTGGTAAGAGTGGTAATGGAAAAATAGATTGCAGTAACATAGCGAATCCATAGGCTTTTTGTAACAAAATCTGGAATTACAACACCAATCCATGTCCTGTTCGGATCATGATGTCTAGAAGAAAGCAGATAATAAAAACATCTAGCACAGTGAACCGCAAACAATGTTACCTGCACATTAGAGCCAGCAGAGCTTCAAATTCATTGTGGGCCAATATTATTTGCAACTATAGATTTCCTATGGCGTTCCAGTGAATTAGGAAAAATAGGATTCTTGGTGTTTAACTTACACATATTAGCTTTGCACAACATGTATAGAAATAGTTGAATCGGATATCCTTCTCTAGTCTTGCGAACAGAGCACTAACTTGTCTTAAACGCCAGAGGCGCAACATACTAAGAGTGCTTAAAGGGAACCTTAACCCAAGTTTCGCTCTGAAGAATCGACTAGTTGCCTCAAAGGGAATGGTTGAACAGAAATCAAATAGGAACCATGTGCAGATATAACTGTGTCACCCAAGGAAGATGATGAGATAGTGTTTCTCAATAAGTGGAATTCCTATCAATTGCATATTTCAAGCTTATTCAATGAAGGAAAACCCTTTGAAAATTGGAAAATCAACTAACTTTTTAGCAATTCTCTTATTTCTGTCCACTAGCAAGTATGTTCTTCTGTCGAGGTAAGCTACGAAGAAAGTGGATTGAGGGTTGTGTAAGTCGAGGACTGTCTAAAATAGAATGGGATTCGATCTCGAGCCTTTCCTTTGCTAACTTTGCTTCCCCCAACTCCCTACGAATCTCCTCCATTTCTCGACCTCTCTCCTCGGATTCTGCAAATTTGTTAATCCAGAAACACCCAAAACAATAAAAATAACATAAAACACAAATCCAGTCCTCTGGTTTCCATCCATTTCACCATTAATCCAATACAAAATTCAAACCAGATAACCCAAAAGTAAAACCCCAGATGCGATTTATTTCTTTTTCTTCTTACACTGACACAGCTCTTTTAGGGAATCGAACTTGGGCTGAACATAGTAACGAATATTGAACAGTTTTGAACATGTACTTACCATTTGAAGTCGAACCGGATAAGTTCTGCGTGCCTTTCATGGCTGAAACGGGGCGATGTTCGGTGGATTTGAAGATTTTAAGTGGGTTTCAAGTGGTTTAATGAGTACGACCGCCTTTGGTCAATGTTTTGCGATTGTTAGGAGAATTGAGCATTTCTTCTACCATGAAAATGTAGGTCGCCGATCGTTGAGGAAATGGAGTGTTTGAGTGCCTAGAGGAATAAAATACGCGCCTTCTTTCTGTTCAAAAGATGTGCCTTCTTTTTGTAAAAAGTCAAAAAAAGACGGTGCCGTCGCTATAGCGACGGATAGGCATGGATATAGTGACGTCCAAGGCTTTAGGCGTGGATACAGCGACGACTAAGAGTCCCGGCATGCATACAACGATGGCTAGGCATGGATACAGCGATGCCTCATTCCTGTTACATCGGATTTCACACCAAAAAGTAAGAAACGTGGAAAACCTCCGTGGAAAAATCCGCGCTTTTGTACTAGTGAAATAAAGATAAGTATTTGAATTGCCTTTTCCTATATATCTAGTTGTTTATATGACATTGTCTAGTTGTGAAATGTATTATGCATGATAGAATAATGAACAATATACCACTAATATGCATGTGATGGGTAAGTATCTCATGGTGCTATGCAACACTCCATTTCTACTTATCTAGAATGAAACCTCTTTGCTAATGTATTGGATTAGTGCACAATCTCAATTATGTGATGGTAGAGATGGAAGAAATTTAGAAAGTTTTCGTGAGATATGGATGAATGTTGTATTAGCTAAAATAGTTGCATGATTATATCTTTATGCATAAGAATTTTGCATTATTAATATGCCTTATGAAATGTTTCTAACCATACAACTGGTGGATTTGACTTGTAGGAAAGATCGCATACAATCTCCTACAAGAAAAGAAGGATGATACTTGTTCCGAAGAACAAGTGACAATAGTTCAAGATTTGGTCCAATAAGAAAACATGAAGATGAACCTAAAACTTCCAGACTGAAAGAAAATGATTCAAAAGAATATAGTATGAATAGACTTCAAGAGTCCTCAGACACACTCTAGTTATGTGACATTGTTCAGTGACATCATTGATGTAGAGCCTTCTAGCTATGAAGAAGTAGCCAAGAAGAAAGGGAAGGAGAGTACTAGTTCAAGAAGATTGATGTCTAGGCTGCAATATCGAGACCTAAAGGGAAGTCTGTAGTATCTTCCATATGGATCTACAAGATCTAGCATGCAGTCGATGGCAACATTTTTGGATACAAGGAAATATTCGTAGCATGAGCTTCTCACAGAAAGAAGGCATAGACTTCGAAGAGACATTTGCAGCCACTGGGATTTTAGACACGTGACATGCAGACTCATGTGTGCAAATTAAATATTGCCTTGTACGAGGTCAGAAGGAACCCATGGGATAACACATACATGAGGATCTTGAAGATCACTTGGAGTGATGAATATATTAACCTTTGATACAAGGTTGAAGATGAAATCCTATAAAGGATGACAAGCTCATAGATAGGTGTGAGAAGAACTTTTGAAAAGGTTCAAGATAGAGGATCTTGGTATCTAGTGACCCTAGATGTATACATAGAATATTAGTAGCATAGGAATCTACTTATCACTCCATTACAAAATGTTTCAGTACATGGAGTACGAAAGACAAAGGGAGTATGATGCTTCGCTTCAGAGGGAGTGCCTGCAGAAGATCTTGAGGTTTGACATGATACAATAGGATGGAAATATTACTGATGGATCTAGGATTTACTGAGATTAAAGTAGATTCCAATCTTTACTTCAAGGTAGAAGGTGGAAGACCAGTGGTGCTCCCGTTATATGTCGATAGAAATGGATAGAGTGAAGTTTGGGTGCTTCATGGAGAAGCTTGTTATTCATCGGATCGAGGTCCCTTCCAAGGGGAAGTGATGAGTCTGGAAGCCTTTCTAACATGGTGGAAGGATTGGTTCCTCCCATTGTCAGATACAAGTGTTGCTCCTTTCTGACATGGTGGTAGTATTGGTTCTTCCCATGGTCATATGTAAGTGTTGTGCCTTTCTAAAATGGAGGCAGGATTGGTTCCTCCCATGGTAATATGTAAGTGTTGTTCCTTTCTCACATGGTGGCAGGATTTGTTCCTCCCATGGTTAGATGTAAGTGTTGTGCCTTTCTGACATGGTGGTAGGATTGGTTCCTCCCATGGTCAGATGTAATTTTTGTGCCTTTCTAACATGGTGGCAGGATTGGTTCCTCCCATGGTCAGATGTAAGTGGTGTTCCTTTCTGACATGGTGGCAAGATTGGTTCCTCCCATGGTCAAATGCAAGTGTTGTGCCTTTCTGACATGGTTGTAGGATTGGTTACTCCCATGGTCAAATGTAAGTTTTGTGCCTTTCTGACATGATGGAATTATTGTTTCCTCCCATGGTCATATGTAAGTGTTGTTCCATTCTGACATGCATGGTGGCAGGATTGGTTCCTCCCATGGTCAGATGTAAGTGTTGTGCCTTTCTGACAAGGTGGAAGGATTGGTTCCTCCCATGTTCATATATAAATGTTGCTCCTTTCTGACATGGTGGTAGGATTGGTTCCTCCCATGGTCAGATATAAGTGTTGAAGATATGAAGACCTACGTTGAGGCTAGGCCTACATCTAGCAATACTGGCTCTGTAGAACTTCCTATGATGAGTAGAATTGAAAGATAGCACCATTTTATCGAGATATCGGAAGCAGTGATAATGATGATCCAGCTTTGATGATAATCCATCTTTGATGATGATCCAGTAATGAAGACTTGTGTTGATGAACCGTGTCAA
The DNA here is from genome assembly GCA_001517045.1 of Pseudotsuga menziesii. Classification (NCBI taxonomy): domain Eukaryota; kingdom Viridiplantae; phylum Streptophyta; class Pinopsida; order Pinales; family Pinaceae; genus Pseudotsuga; species Pseudotsuga menziesii. The sequence continues at coordinate 109,247 of LPNX011050302.1, forward strand.
GAGAATACCTTCCTAGTTAAGAGGGAGTGTTGATGTATTTGTAACTTCAGAATGTATTCACTTGTATATTTCTTATTGTATTTCATTACAACCCAACAAAGATGTTTGTTCCTTCGATTGGGAGAGTCATTAATATATTAAAGTCATGTAAAGTCTTTGAAATTAACCCTCCATTGTAAGTCTGGGAAGTAGTCCCCACAATTGAGTTGAGTTTAACCCTCCGTTCCAAGTTGGGGAAATAGTCCCAACAGTTGAGGGGTATTAGGGTTATTAGAATCTCATAGTGAGGTCGTCCTTGTAAGAGTAAAATTCAAGTGGAAAACAAGTATACATAGAGAGTGAGACTCTCTATTTGGAACGCACATACTCACTCAACAATAGCGCATGAGTGAGAGAGAAGTAGATCGCACAAGAGAGAGAGAGAGAGAGAAATTGTCAGAGATCATCTTTGTATCTTTAGGTTTTACTTTTTCTTTTGGATCTCATTCTATCTTTGAGGAAGTTGTGCGATTTTCTCCTTTATGGTTTCCGTGAGGAAATTTCTTTGTGTCTCTTGTCTCTTGTGATTATTGTTGTGCATGTTATTCTCTCAGATAAGATACTATATCATAATGATTAAATGATAAAAAACTAACACATCTTCATGGACATAAGTACTCTTGTTTTCATGTGTGATTAAGGTTTTTTCATGCGGTAAAACCCTTAAGGGTTAGGGCTTGTTCATGGTTTCATTGTACTTGTTTTCTAAACATAATTCTTCTAAAAAAGGTTGCTAGGTTTTCTTCCTCATGAGGGTTTCCCTAGATAAATATGTGTGTCTCTTATGCATTGTTATTCTTAACTAGATATTACATGTTAAATTATTTATGTAAATGTTTTAGAGTTAAATTTATGCATTGAACTAATGGTTATAATAAAAAAAATTAACATGGTATAAGAGGTTAGCTGTCAAGAAAGAAATTATACAAGCCTTAAAACAAAAAGTGATCATTGTGGAATCTTTTTTCCATCATCCTAGTTTTATATATCATCTCAAAACATTGACAATATGATCTACTTGAAAAATTAGGGTTTTAGTCTTGTAAGAGCGCCTACAAACAATTTTGACATGTATGACCTAAAGAGTTACATGTATATGTATTCTAATGTTATGTTTAACATGTGAATGAGATCTTTACATGTTCATATGATTGATATTGTCATGATCATATGATTTATATTGACATGATCATGTTACTGATATTTACATGATCATCTGTAAAATTTGGCATATTCACAAACTTGACATACACGAGAACTTTTTGCATATTTATCAACAACATAAACGAAAATTTTGGCATATCAAGAACACAAAATTGACATATTCATAAACAACATACATGAACAAATTAAAAGTATGTAACATACCTCATCATGTTATATCCCAAGTCTATTATCATACAACCAAGCCCTCCGGATCATCTCCTATAATGATGGTCTCCATTAGTCTCTCATTCTCTGCATCTGGTAAGAAGTAGCGTACTTTCAATGAATTTCAGCTAGCCATTATTTGTACTTGGAGGTTTGCACCAATGATTAACTTGGTAAAGAAATACACACTTGCACTTGGTTTGTAATCTCTATAAACATATATACCCTTCTTTCTTGCATTGTTGTCCTCATAAGGTATTCACCTTTAACAACCATAGACCCGATTGGTAAGTGGTTATTTTCATCATCAGTCATGGACATATGGAGAGTTTTCTTTCCCTCTATTCAATGTGCCAACTAGTAATCACCACTCCATTCACTATCTTTTGAGGCAACCACTGCGTATCTGTGCCCTGCATAATGTGATTGTAGGTATATGATCAAAATATTTTTTGTGTGATACAAGGCAATTAATGTGAGTTTGAAGACTACGTAAATAAACAAAAAAATGTTAAGGAAATGCATCATACCAGGTTGTACAAGGTCTGATACATGATCAAAATATATAGAAATAGATGATTGGTATTATTCCAATGGAGTTAACTCAACAATTACACAATGATAAAGTAGAAGTGATATGTGATCCCATCCATCAACCCAATCCAATGATTCACACCCATCCCAGTCACCATCACAACAAGGATGGAAAAAAAAATTAGTTTTTTGGTCCAAATTTCAAATACTAGGTTATCAGAGCTTCAAACTGAATGAAAGCCACGAGTCCAAGGAGCATTCTTTCATTCCCATGCATGTGAATGATCTATGTCTACCACCTCCCAAAAAAAAATTTCCACATGTCTTTTTATTGTGGATTCTACTCGCATAGTTGATTCCTCTCCCATTATTGACATGCTCCACCTGACTATAGATTGAGCCTTTTGAATAGTAGATTATGTAGATAATTTTATTTCCTCTCTTCATAGGGTTGTTTTGACACATGCTCTGGCTCCATCATGCTCTCCTTTACCATGCCCAGTCTGAAAATAGTTCCACATATGTGGAACTTTGTACTTTTTATGCAATGAACACAACCATTGAAATATGCGTGCATTTTTGAACTAACCAGCACATCCATCAGACCAAATCCAGTGTCGATCCATATGTATGTTTCTACCCTTCAAGTGATCATAGAACATGATGAAGCAATGCCGCACATAGTGGAAGTCATGGCACTTATAATCACTTATGTAGAAGTGATATTCCTTCAAAATTTCTCTTTGCTCTACACTGCTATTTGGGCCATGCCTATATGTGATATGCACCATTAAGGAAACATGCTCAGAGTGATAATACTAACTTTGGATCTTATTTTGAGGTTGCAAAGTGTAGTTCTCGGCAAAATAAACAACTGAAAGTATAGTACCACGAGGAAATGTATCTCAGCATATTCTAAACTTCTCCTCCTGTCGTCATGCCAAGTGAACATGTTGAACATATTGATGTGTTTTTTCAATAAATTCCTTGATGAAGTCACTAACTTCTACTTGGTGACACAAAATGATCTCAATATCATATTTTTTGTAAGTAAGGAATGAAATGTAACTGTTCAAACATAAATTTATAGATGAATACCTGAGAGGTCACCAATTGTATTTTTTTTCTTTCTCTCCCTAGGACTATTTCATAAGTGATATATTTGAAACTTTTCATGTCTTTTACCATATTTCCAAATTCACTGTCTTCACTCTCATGCATACATTTGCTCAATAATTTCATTCCAGCACAGTTGGAGCATGTTCCATCCAAACAAGATTTTGCATAGTATGTTTTTCCCTATGGCCTATTGCACATGATTCTATGAATGGATTCTCTTGATGAAGTCAACAATATTGTCAGGGAGCAATCCTGCACATGATTAGTATGCAACAGACAGTGAATGTACAAAAATGTTTCATAGTAATATTCATATTCTACATGGTATCTACAAAAACAAGTGTTATGAAGAGTATTTATTCTAACATACCAGGAATTACATTTCTCAAAATATATTTTCCCCAAGTTCAATTGTCTATGTTCATTCCTAAATTTATTGTATAGTTATGTCTGTCTTATATCAAGAAGATGCTTAATATATGGTTCACAATACTTTGAACGCCTTCTCATTTTTAGTAAAGGTATTGTGTGATCATGCCAAAAAACTCTGCACTAGTCCCTTTAGTGCATTAACTAGCTTCATGCCATGACGTGGAAACCAACCAATAAAGGCCCAAAAATATGTATGATCGGTTGTGTCAAGATGTTCTCTTCTAATAGATTACCTATGGAGGGTTTTTAAATTCAAATTAACTAGTTTGGATGTAGGCTTGAGAAAATGAAGGACCTTGGTTTTCTTATTTACAATTGCTTGTGACAACACATGAATATCCACATTGAGGTCCTTTGAACGTGTGTTCTTAACAATTTTACCAAAGGAATCTACTAAGATTTCAACTATACGAGAACTTGGTCCATAATTTTTTATCATCTTTATCCCTAAATTTTTCCTAACAATATGCATGCCCCTATATTTTAACAATGATAAAAATAATCTACATTTATCTCCATCACTGTTAGTAACAAAATATTTATTTAGTATCTATTGAGTTTGATAAGTAATAATATATTTATATAGCGTACCTTTAATGGAATTGAAGAGTCTTTCATCAACTTGTATATGCTTTAGAGTTATTCGATGTTTTCTTTCTAATGGAGGTAAGCGGGTTGGAATTCTATCATCTACCGCATCAACAATATGCTCTGGTGTTTCAGTAACAGCTTCTTGTCCTTCATTCTCTTCCTTATAGTTGGATGGTGAAAGTTCAACATCCTCATCGATGGTCTAGATAACATTTTCTTCTTCAATAGTAGGCTCCATGTCCAACGCCTCTTCAATGGTAGTATCCATGTCCAACGCCTCTTCATGAGCTTCATCTTGAGATGGTAACTTATCACTTTGACTTGAAGTGGGAATTGAAACATCCCCTAATGAGAACCGATGTTTTAGTTCTTGAGTACTTCCATGCATTAGAGGAAATTTCAACTCAAAATGGGATTTTTAACTTTAACTCAAATCCCATGTCATCATGTGTTAGCCAATGAAATTGCTTTAAATTTGAAATACCGTATAGGTCTTAAACACTTTTTTAATATAAATTTGGGGATAGATATCATAAAAAAACTACTTTTTTTGTTTGTATTTATGACATATATCCCCGTGTTTTTACTCAAATTTCGATCAAGAGAGCTTGTTGGATACGGAATTAAATTCTACATCCAATGAGTACCCACTCGCCATACTTTTGATGGACCCCTCTACCCCAAAAACAAGAAATACCTGAAAAAATGTGATGATGATGTCATCATCACATTTTTTCAGGTATTTCTTGTTTTTGGGGTAGAGGGGTCCGTCAAAAGTATGGCGAGTGGGTACTCATTGGATTCAGAATTTAATTATGCATCCAACAAGCTCTCTCGATCGAAATTTGAGTAAAAACACGGGGAGATATGTACAAAATACAAACAAAAAAGTAGTTTTTTTCTTTTCTTCCTCCAAAATTAATAAATATTATTTTATTATTTTAACTATTTTTTTATGAATTTTTTTTAGGAGGCCCATTTGAGTTGAAATTTCCTCTAATGGGGTGCTTGTTCAACAACTATTATGGAAATTGAAGGTCCCTCTAGTGAATTCTTCATTTTTCTTGTGGTAGATCAATAGGATGAACTGTGGTATCCTCTATAATTGGATTTGGATTAGTTTCCGAAGAAAGCCTCTGATTCATCATGTCTATTCTTTTATTTTATTCTCTTATTTAATGGCTTCTTGAGGTCTCTTATTCCTTGCTAATTTTCTTCCCCAGTTACATACATTCCCCATCACCACAATGATCAATTCAATATAGTTTGTGTTTTATTCTCCTCAATTAAAATATTTCAAACCTTTAGTGCTTTAGAACTATATATCCTTCAAGGTGCTTCAATCTTCCTTCTCAATTGTTCATATTTCCCATCAAAACAATGACGAATGAGAAAATATACCTTTGGTGCTCTTCAATAATAAGTGAATGAAAGTTAAATCATAAATTGTTCCTTAAGTCGATTCTCTTATACACTTGTGTGTATCCACCATCACCATAAAATGGTATTGAAGCTTGATATCTTATCCTATGTGCTCCGCAAACATGAAATATGTCCTCAATGCTGCACCCGCATAACAAAAAGAATGATGGAGAATGTGTATTATGAATATTTCCAATGGAGGGCTCGTGCTCTATTGAAAAAAATGAACGATAATCTCTTTTTGGTTTATACAGAGTAAAGTTGTTGTCGGATAAAAACACTCCACTATTTATACAGTCCTTAAAAGTGCATGCATTATATAAAGTCAAAACACACACATGATATGTAGAAGAAAAACATGCATGCAATATGGTTAATCAAAATAAATAGGTTGGGTGTACAGCTAAGGAAATGAATAAAATCAAAAGAAAACAAATATTTTATATGGTTACATACAAAGAAAATGTTTTTTGTGTTCTCTTATTTTCATGCATATAAATGTTTCTCTCTATGCCCCCCTAACTCTCTCCCAATAATCCCTAAAAACCCCCTATCTCTTTCTAAATATTTGTCCCTCATTCTCTCTACATCCCTCCCTATATGTTTCTTTCTCTCCCTTAATCCATCTGTGCCCATACCACCCCACTCTCCACAGTCTCTTTATCTTTGCCATTATCCCTCCCTATAGCACTCTCTCCCTTCCTCTCCCTTAGTCACTAACCCTGTGTCCCTTTCTCCCTCCCCCCTTCCCTCTCTCTCTTACCTTGTATCCCTCCTTCCCTATCTCTCCCCTCCATCCCTCCCTCTCTCACCATATCTCCCCTTCTCGCGGTGGTATCCCTCTCTCATTACTCCTATAGTTGATGATGTCGTTGTCAGTAGAATACCCTTCTTGTTAAGGGGGAGTGTTGAAATATTGTAGCTTGAAAGAATATTCTAAATGTATTTTATTGATATACCCCAAGGGAGATGTCTTATTCCTCTATCAAGATGTTACTATTGTATTTGGTCATCATAGAGTCATGAGGTATAACCTTCATTGTAAGTCGGGTCAATAGTACCCACACACATGATCTCTTAAGGGTATCCTCAACCTTTAATTTGGGATATGGCCATGGTTAGGATATTTTTTTCATTATATATGGAGGATACTATGTTAATCATGGTTGGTACATAAATCTTTAATTTTAGGTTGTAAACCAGCTTTCATGGCTCAAGGTCAATGAATGACACCTTGAATCACCATAGATGACCTCTCATGTTGATAGTTTTGTTTTGAATGGGGATATGGGATCCATTAGGTGTTTCTAAGTAATATGTATGTGTCTTGGGGCCTTATACATAATAATGGAGGAAACCTAGGCCTTAGACCTTAGAAGATGATTATATCCATCTAGAGCCAAGAATGATGTGTTGAACAACCTCAATAGATCCTTCCATGGTTTCATTTACCTTGAAATGAGGGTACTAGTTCCATTAGAACATTTTTAGCACTAAGTATAGATATTAGGCCCCTTCACATGGGTAGGGAGAAACACTTGGGTTTTAGTCCTAAAAGGATGTTGTTAACCATTTAGTGCCAAAATTGATTCCTCCAACCACCACACATGACATTGAAAGTCAATAAGTTGAATCCTAATCGGGATATGCATGCCATCATAATTTGTTGAGCACTAGGTATGCATCTCAAGGCCATAGACATGGTTAGGGGAGGAAACTATGGCCTTAGGACATAACTAAAGCTTCTAGGCATCTAGGGATTGGAAGGATTCCTTAAAAAATCACACATAGAATCTCATAGATATATTTGGACTATGAATATGGATGTTCGTATAAATAGGTTTTTTTACCAGAAGGTATGGGAATTTTGAGACATGATTGAGGGAATATGACCTGAAGCACCACAGATGACCTGCTCAAGGTATGCTTGGTCTCCAAGAAAATATGCACATGCCTTTAAGAGGGTTTGAGCATTAGAAATGGCTATTAAGGCCTCACCATGGTCAAGGGAGGAAATCCAGCATTTGATCTCTAAATAATATTTTTGGCATCAATGGATACACATGTGCCGTACTCACTATCCCTCTATTCCTTACTCACTATCCCTCCCTGCCTTTGTATTTCCATATCTCACTATCTATATGTGTAGGTGTGTATGTATTTCCCCCTTCTTTCTCTCACAACGTCCCTCTCTCTCTCTCTGTCTCTATGTGTGTGTGTGTGCCCCTCTCTCACTCCCTGTCTCTCAAAACCTTTCTCCACCTTATTTATACCTCCCTCACTATCCCTCCCTACATCACTTTCCCCCTATATATATTTGTGTGTGTGTGTGTCCCTCCCTCATTCCCCTGCTCTCATAACCTCTCTCCACCTTCACTATACCTCCCTCCACCACTCTCTCTCTATCACTCACTCCTTCACCCTCTCTCTCTATTGCTCACCCCCCCTCTCTCTCTTTGTGTATGTGTGTGTGTTTCCCCCCTTCTCTCTTTATATATCTATGTGTGTGTGTGTGTGTCACTCTCTCACCCACCCTTCTCTCATAGTCTATCTCCACCTTCTATATACCTCCCTCACTATCCCTCCCTCCATATCACTCTTTATATCATTCACCCCCCTCCCTCTTTGTCGTTCACCCATCCCTCCCTCTCTTACACAAAATTTGTGTGTGTGTGTGTGTCTCCCTCCCTCACTTCCCATATCTCATAATCTCTCTCTAACTTTTCTATACCTCCCTCGTTATCCTTCCCTCCATCACTCTCTTTGTATTTCTCACCCCTCTCCCTCTGTCGCTCACCCATCCCCCTTTATCCCACATAATATTTGTGTGTGTGTGTGTCCCCCCTTCTCACAAACACCATCTGCCTCTCCCTCTCTCTCCACCTTCGATTTACCTCCCTCTATCAATATATCCCTCCCTTCCCCCTTAATTACCATCCCTCTATGCCATTATCCCTCCCTCCCTCTCTCTCTCTCTTTGTCTCAACTTGTATCCCTACCACTCCCTCTGTATCTCTTTTCACCCTCTCTCTCTATGTTTCTCTCTTTCACAACCTCCTTCTCTCTCCATTTCTCAACCCTCCACCCTCTCTATTTGACACCATCCATCTCTCTCTCTCTCTCTGTCTCTCTCTCTCTCTCTACATGTGTGAACCCACCCCTTTCTCTCCTTGTGTTTTCCCTCCCATCCCCCCTCACACACACACAGCTTCTATCTCTCCCTCAATATCTCTTTCCTTCACTCTATCTTCATCCCTCCCTCTCCTCTGCTCCCCCTTCTCTATCTTATTCTCTCTCACATTCTCACCACATCTCTCTCTCTCTCTCTCTCT
>LPNX011050302.1:118111-194839 GCA_001517045.1 Pseudotsuga menziesii
TCAATTTCACCCTCCTTCACCTATCTCCTCCAACACATCTTATTCCTCCTCTCATACTCCATATCCAATTTTTCATTTACCAATCCTCTCTCTCACCAAAACATCACCCACTTCCTTCCCTCCACCTTATCCCCGTTCGACACACAAGTCTTCTGTACTACTTGTAACCCTATACGTCTTCAACACCTCTTCTCTTGCTAATAATTCTCTCAATTCCCACTCCCCTTCACCCTTGTAACCCATAATGTTCCCATTTGATTCATCTCTCTCCACTCGAATCTACAACATCCTCTTAGGACCTTGACCGTTCCCCTATTGGTTATGGAGCCTGATCTTCAGAGATATTATTGAGCAGCTATGTTTTGTACCCTAGGTTTACTATACACTTGTTCCATTCGGGGGGTATGGGGGCAGTGCCCCCGAGGAAATTTTTTTGGAATGTGTGTTGGACAACAGTTTTGCGGACCCATGGTACTGGGTTAACCATAGTATTTTCCCATGGTATTTCCCCTATAAAAAAAAGAATTGTAACATGGCTGTGTATGGTATTGTCTTATATTGAAAACAATCTCAATGATTGAGTGGGAGAGACTGTGAGAGCATGAAGAGGAAGTGCAACGGTTTTGCTGCAGATTGCATCCCTTCATCTTTCTGGACTGTAATAAAAGGACTGGAAATTTCTGTTTGGACATAGCCCATCGTGTGGGTGAGCCACGTTATATCTGTGTCTCTCTGTAATGTGTTTAATGTGTTTTGCATATTGTTGAATGATTTAACTATATATCTTTTATTGCTCTACGGTCCTGTTTTCTAACATCCCTACCCCCTCTAAACTAGTAACCATCCCCACTTGAACTTTCAACATCTTCCTAGGCCCTTGGCCCTTCCCCACCCCCTCTCAACTATTAACCATCCCCACCTTAACTTCCTAGGCCCTTGACCCTTCCACACCCCCTCTAAACTATTAACCATACATTTGATATATTACGTATAGTGCTAGATTTTTAGGTTTACAACACACGTGCGCGTTTTGTAGTTATATAACGCACTCATGTTTTATGGTTATATAATGCGCATGAATTTTGTAGTTATATAACGCACACCCATTTGTCAATTCTACAATGGCGGGAATTGTAATTTCAATTTAAGCATGCCAATTCACTTGCTCGCATGTCACCAATAGTCCTATGTGTATACTTTGGAATTTGGTTTGGTAATACCAAACCTGTGCTATGGTATATGATAAACCATAGCTAATGGGGCATTTCCCCTTTCTAAAGAAGTCGTTGTTTACACACTCGTTACAATATGCTACACACAATTATTTTGGACAAAATCTTAAACATAAATAAAGTTTTTTCTGTAGATTCTAAATATGTAATTTTTATTAAAAAATATTATATTTTCCTATTTGTTTTTAATTCTATTGTTTCCTAACTCCTTAACTCAAAATACATGTCGTTAGTGTTTTTCCCATGACTTTTTCAATTCCTAAAGGCTGCACCCACAAAAAATGTACCATTTTCGAGGAATGATTACTTAGATAATTTTTTAAAAAAATTACTAATTTTATTTTCAAAAAATAGCTGTGCACTAGTGTTATATGTTCTCTACATGCTTGCAAAGTTTTGTATCCCGAAAGCATCATTTAGGTCGTTAAAACAAAACATATACCTTATCATTTACCTAAAACAAAAAATGACTGTTAGAAAAAATGAAACTTGCCACAGCTATGAAAATTTTCAATACATAAACCTTATATACTTGGAAACGTGATTCAATTTCCTACATTTAATCTTACTCAAAGCAAGATATTTTGTGTAAGTATCTCAAAAAATACAATTAAGTTGAGGGATGCGTGATTTTTCAGTTTTCTATTGCATCTAACTTGCCAAAAGTGACCCTCATTAGCTTGCACTGACCCATATGTATTAATGTGAATTAGTATCAAAGTGATATGTATTTAATTTGAATTAGTTTCATATTAAAATGATAAAATTATAGTATATTTTAATAGTAAAGAGATTTACTAGAGTTTAAAAAAAAAATAATAATCTTTTTTAATAATAAGTTAATGTAACATCTAAATTAATAAATTAAATGATCAGAAATAAATTTGTTAATAAAAAAGTAGGGTTACCAATATCTACAATTTTGCCAATTTCAAGTTAGTTTAAAAAATGATGTAGTCTAAATATTCTAAGTTTTCAGCATCATTTTCTCAGTTCCAACTTGACTCAGAAAACAAAACTATGGAAATTATACTTGAAAAATGTTGAAACCTTAATATTTAGACTACACCTTTATTTGTACTACATCTTATCAAATTGTTTAAAACTTCCCCTTGAATAATATAATTTTCATTATTTTAGGGATCATATTTTTGAATCTTAATGATCATTTAACCCTATCTTAAATCTTAATACACTCATTCTTTACACTTTTTTTTCTTTATTAATAATAAGATAAAAAAATGTAATTTTTTTTATTAATTTTTATCAACTTGTATTTCCCTTGTTTCATTGTTTTCTTATATAGTTATTTTATTCTTTTTACCTAACTTTTCAACATCTATTTGACACTTCTATATATAAGACTACCTATACTCTTTTCTTTTCTTGAATAGCTTCTTCATATCTATTCCCTTGAGAACGAGTAAAGTGTTTTTCTAAATATCATTAACTACACTACAAACAAGTAAAAATCCAAAACCACTAAAAATAATTATAATTTTTTTAAAACTTCAAATTTATATTAATATTATATTTATTTGAAGTTAAAGTAAGAATCATATCAACTATTTATTATTAAAAAAACCCTTATAATTTCATTGTTTCTCTATAGATTCACAATTAAGAAAATTCAAATAATAAATACATATTGCCTTGATATACAAGTTTATTTAAATAATGATATCAATACAGAGTAAAGACTCTTCAACCAAAATTACTACAATCAAGTAATTTTAAATTTAAAATACAGTTATAAAAAATAATATACTTTATTATTAAAATTTAAGAATAAAATAAATAATTATTTTATTATTTAATGCAAAGTCCTTAATCCTGAATAACACCAATACCTATATTTATTTAACAATTCTTGACTTTTTCTTTTAACAATTTTTTTCTTTTCGGCTCGACTTTTTAGAATATAAATCACATATTGTTTGCCATTGGCTTTCCCGCACTCTGCTCCAAATTGGAATGCACGCACTCAACCCTAGTTATCAAATTCTAAGCACATGTAAGATTGCACACGACCCTTGCTTTCAAGTTCTGATCTCTTGCCATGTGGCCCCTTTTTATTAGAGATATAAAATCATAGTACAGAACCACCGGAACTCAAGACATAATGCTGTAATTCGTCTATTTTATTCTTTCAGATTTTAGGTTTGCTTTTGTCGATCAATAAGTTTCAGATTTTATGTTTGCTTTAGTTTATCATTTAAGTTTACCTTAATTCTATAGTATAGATGGTATATGTTTAAATTCATAATATTGATACCAATTTGTTTTTGTTAATTTATGTTAACTGCTACTCATTTTTGTTTGGCTTCTGAAGTAAATCTTTCCATGCATGTTCTCTCACAGCCCGACAAGATGCGGAATATTTGTTAGATAGCAATACGGCGGCTATCCATAATCCATGGATTTATGTTGGCCATCAACATCAACATCTGCACCGAGCTCTCTCAACTCAAGAACCATCCCAGATGGGTACAATGTAAAGGAATCTATCCAATTCCACATCAGTGCACACCATACACTACTCAAGAACCATCGATTCTCATCAAGATAAATAGACTTGTGGATATAGCCTTGGAAATTGATTGAAAACGATGTTCTTCCAAATTTAATAGAAGTATATGACAGCTCTCCGCGTGGATTGCGGTTGAAGCGCGTGCATGCTTGGTGGGTGGCTGAGTGGACAATGTCAAGATGTTTTTTCTCTCATGAAAAAACTGTTGCTTGATAATCTGAGCCGAAATTATCTCGGCTTTCTGTGATCGACAGAAAAAGCATATCTATACTAAGAAATTTATATATTTGATCCGCGCAAATTGTTCATCATGAGGTGATTTGTGAGTCTATCGGGCTTAAGGCATTTCTTTCATTTTATGTGTAGCTTACATTTAGCAACGAGACTTGTTACCCGGTGATGAACGTTTTTTATTTTTAATATACTTATTGGTCGATCTTTGAAAAACATGGGAATGAATTTCCTTTCCTCTCTTTTTTTGTAAAGGTTTAACGAGTCTAAGAAAGCAAACTCGGGACCATCTTCATTTTTGGAAAGTTCAAAGAAAAGACAAAAGAATGCTTAATAAAGCACTGATTCGTGGATTTTACGAGCCCAAACTAGTACATGCTTGATTGTGTTTTAATAGTTTAGAGAGTCTGGAAACTCCAAAGAAGACTTCAGGGGGGTGCTTTTTTGTTCAATTTAGTCTCCTGAGGCCAGAAAAGTATAAAGCAAACCACAAAAGAACTCTCTTAGGTTTCGAACAAGTAAGGCGCACATTTTTTGTACTTAGTCAGGAAGGTCCAAAAAATGTTAAATTACTACCTACCTAATGCTCCTTCAAAAGTAGCATATAGCCTGAGTTTTACGAGTGTGAAGGAAGGCAAGATCACTTGGAAAGATCCATTTGATCACGAGAAATGGGGCTTACAACAGTAAACTCGATGCTTTGTTCTTTAGGGTTTAGCAAGCATGACAAAGCCATAAAGTAAACTTGGAATCTTTTTCATGTTTAGGTCCAAAGCACGAAAAAGAGAAAACTAAGCTCATATCGGGGGTTCATTTTCCATAAATTTAGTCCCTCAGGTCCGGAAAAGTGATAAATCTATGCTTGAGAATACTCTTCTCAATTCTGTAGAAAAGAGAGTGTCAATTTCTTGTATTATTCTACATGATCCGAGAAAGCAATAACCTACCACCAATGTGGATGCCCATTCACATATTCTTAACGAGCCTGCATGGACAAGTTTACTCGGTAATCAAATCTATTTTGAGGAGTCAGACCTAGGCCTAAAGAAACTCAATATATTTTCCGTGAATTTTTAACGATTCTGGAAAAGTCAACTTCCAGCCTCCTTACTGTTTTTAACAAGCTCGAAGGAGAGCAGAAAAAATGCTCTAAATGCGAGGAGACGAGTGTCAGAAGCAAGCAAAACTCGTTCCAAGCGCAAGGAACAAAACTATGCATAATGTAAAGAACATGAGCAGGATAAAGACACTCGGGGAACATCTTCTCAAGGTAAAGTGTGTCAAGTTGTGAAGGCAAAATGATACAAGGCATAGCAACGATGAAAACAAAGATGAGGGCTTATACAATGAGCTAAAAGCGTGGAAGCTGGCATCAGGATTTTAAGCGTGAGCAGGGCACATGCAAATTCATTTACATCTTGAACAACAAGATGAGGCCAGTAAATAGTTGTGACTCCAACTAAGAATCCTATCTCCAACAAACAACAACATCAGGATCATATTTAGAAGAAAAGTTCTGATGGAAGTCACTTTGGCAGAAACACATGTGACTTTGCTATCTTCTACAAAAGGGAAAGTCAAGGCAGAATCGATTGAAGAAGATTCTATAGCACCAAGGCTCAAGGGTTTATAATCAGTAAGATCAACCTCAGAAGGAGAGCGAAATTCAACAAGGGAGATAGAGTCTACAGGAGCAAACTGAGTATCACAAGAGTTGAAAAATTCATAAGAAAAATCAAGCTCATCATGATTACTGAATTACTGATCAAAGGGAGAGTTCGAAGACTCAATAAGACCAATAGAAGGAGATCGATGAATAGAAAGATCAAGCTTATTAAGCAATTCAGGGTTAGACTTAGTCACAAATGAACCAACATCCAAAAGAAGGTCAGACTGTATCAAAGACTCTAGGAAGACTTCATCCGAAGGAAGGAGATCATGCAAGATAGGACACATGTCTAAACTTTCAAATGGATTGACAAAGTGGAGAGAAGGCTCCACAGTCTGTACAGGATGACTCACCTAGTCAACTGCTGGGACCAACTCCCGAGAACGTAAGCATGAAAATAGAGGTTGCTTCTTAGTAGAAATTGAATGCAAAGAACATGAGGCCACATAGCTCACCTGTGGTGAGGTAGTGACTATAGAAACACTGGGAATGAATAAAGGAAAGACCTGGTCTCTAGTTGGGACAAGAGACGGATCAAGAAAATCCAACTAATCGATAGTGACAATTTCTTTGCCATGAGTAAAGTACATCACATGAAAGAATGTTGACACCACAGCTTGCATGACATAGAAATAATCACGTCCAAGGAGCATATTGAAGTCCAAGGGGTCTTCTATCACCATGAAGTCAACTAAGACGGTCTTCCCACCCAAAGTAACAGGAGTTTGAGGAAGAATTCCCAAGGCTGTACAAGTTCTTCTATCAAATGCTAGTAACTGACTAGTAGTCGACACAAGGCTAGGAGATCCCATGCCTTGCCAAGCACTCTCACAAAGATAACACTAGAAAAGATTTGTCTAGATTCAGATGTTATACATGTGATGAGAAAAGACACTATGCTAGAGAATGTCCTAGAAACAAAATTGCCTCTCACAAGAAGAAGGTAAACAAGAGAAGACATCATGCTCATGTTGCAAAGGATGATGAACCATCCACAAAGAGAACCATATATGAAAGTGAAGATTATTCAAGTGATGAAGAATATGTTTTGATTTTTGCTCTCACGGGAAATATTACTCATGGAAGTAATGATTGGATTATAGATAGTGGGGCTTCCAAACATATGACAGGATTCAAGGAATCCTTTGTGAAACTCTCAGAACATGAGTCACCTCAGAGGGTGAAGCTTGGAGATGACTACTAGTATCCAATAAAAGGTAGTGGGGAATCCTCCTATAAGCTAGAGTCTGGAAATTCTATGGCAATGAAGGAATTATTGTTTGTACCAGGACTAAAGAAGAATCTCCTCTTCATATCTGCATTAGATGCAAAACGAATGAGGGTTGCATTTATAGATGGTCAAGTCATCATGTGGGCAAAAGGAAAGACTATTGATGATGCAGTAGTGATTGGGAAACAAGAAGGAGGATTATACAAATTGAAGGGTCATCCAGAACAAGCCTTGGTCCATGACATAGTAGAGCCAAATGAACTTTGGCATAGAAGGCTTGTACATGTGCATTACAAAGCACTACCACTTGCAAGCAAAGCTGTTGAAGGTTTTCCAGAAATTCAAGCAAAACATGATGGGATCTGCAAAGGATGTGCGAAAGGAAAGAACACAAAGAAGACATTTCCAAGTAGTGAGAGAAAAGCAAAAGGAATCTTGGAAATCATCCACTCCGATGTGTGGGGACCAATGTCATCAAGATCACCAAGCGGGTATGTGTACTATATTTCTTTCATTGATGACTTTTCTAGCAAGACATGGATTTACTTCATGAAGAACAAAGATGAATTTTTCATCGAGTTCAAGGAATTCAAATCCTTAATCAAGAATCACAGAGAAAAAAATATCAAGACCTTTCGATCGGATAATGGTGGAGAATTCACATCAAATGAATTGAAAGAGTTATGTAAAGACTTAGGGATTAAGAGGGAGTTGTCCACCACATATAATCCACAACAGAATGGTATTGTAGAAAGGAAGAATAGAACTATCATGGAAGATGCAAGAGCTATGCTTCATGATCAATATCTTCCTATACATCTATGGGAAGAAGCTGCCAGAACAACGGTGTATGTATAGAACCGTACTCCACACAGAGTAGTCGAGAATAAGACACCTGAAGAAGTATTTTTCGGCAAGAAACCAAAAGTCATCCATCTCAAAATATTAAGCTATCCAGTGTACATACACATTCCAAAAGAGAAGAGGACAAAATTAGATCCTTCAAGAAAGAAGGGTATATTTGTGGTATACTCTGAAAACTCGAAGGCTTACAGAATATACTTCCTAGGATTCAAGAAGATCGACGTTAGCAGGGATGTAACATTTGATGAAGACACAGCTTACAACAAATCCAAAAAGAGACATACTGAAGAACCTGAAGAAACAGAAACACCCACAATTCATGATACAACCATGAATGAAGAAACTCAAGAAGAAGATTGAGAATTTGAAGAACTTAAAGAACCTGTAGATCCACCTCAGGAGAAAAATCCTCATAAGAGGAAACCTGCTTGGGTACGAGAATCTATCCAAGGTGCAGAAATATATGGGGCTCCAAAAGAGAATCACAAAGAAAGAAAGAGGACCAGATCTTGCTCCGGATATGTAGCTTTATTATGTGATTTCATCGATAAAGAACCTTTCAATTATGAAGAAGTGGTAGAACGAAAAGAATGGAAGGATGCTATGATCGAAGAGTATCAATCGATCATGAAGAACGATGTTTGGGATGTTGTCCCAAGACCAGAAGGAAAGTATGTCATTACTTCCAAATGAATCTACAAGATCAAGCATGCTGCAGATGGTAGCATTGAAAAATATAAAGCAAGATTTTTTGCACATGGTTTCTCCCAAAAAGAAGGAATAGATTATGAAGAAACTTTTGCACCTGTAGCCAGATATACTTCCATCAGATCAGTACTTGCTCTGGCTGCAGTGATGAAATGGAAGATACACCAAATGGATGACAAGATTGCTTTCTTGAATGGTGTAATAGAAGAAGAAGTGCATGTGGAGCAGCCACTCGATTCTGAGACACGTGATAGGGATTCTCATGTATGTAGATTGAAGAAAGCCATGTACAGTCTAAAACAGGCACCTAGGACATGGTACAACATAATTGACAACTTTCTATCTAGTTTGGGATTTGCCAAAATAAAGCAGATTTCAACTTTTATGACAAGGTTGAAGATGGAAACCCAGTGATGCTCCTACTGTATGTAGATGATCTATTTGTAATAGGTATGGATGGGTTGATTGCTGATACGAAGAGGAAGCTTGCTGTCGATTTCGAAATGAAGGACTTGGGTATGATGCATTATTTTCTAGGCATGGAGGTGTGGCAGAATGTAGATGGAATTTCCCTGGGACAAGGGAAATATACAGTAGAGATCCTAAAGAGATTTGGGATGATGGACTGCAAGGCCATGACCAGACTTATGGAATCGAACCTAAAGCTATTGAGTCATGCTTCATCAGAAGCAGTTGATACTATGATGTATCGTCAAATGATTGGGTCCTTGATGTACCTAATGAACATGAGACCAGATATTTTCTTTGCTATGAACACCTTGAGCGATTTCTTGACAAATCCAAGACATGTTCACTTGATTGCTGCAAAGCATATTCTGAGGTACCTAAGGGGTACAGTTGATTATGGGCTCTAGTATGAGGCGAGTCAGAAGATTAACCTGGAGGGTTATGTTGATTTAGATTAGGCAAGTAGTGCCACCGATAGGAAGAACACTTCAGGGTGTTACTTCAGTATGGGATTAGGTCTGATCTCTTGGTTTAGCAGGAAGAAATCCTGTGTGGCACTGAGTACAGCTGAAGCAGAGTATGTCACAGCTTGTTCAGCTAGTTGTGAGGCAATATGGATGAGGAAGCCACTATCTGATTTGTTTTATCTCCAGTTGGATGCTACTTGTATATATTATGAAAACTAGAGTTGTGTGAAGTTATCGGAGAACCCGATGTTCCATGACAAGTCGAAGCATATCGATATCAAGTATCACTATATAAGGGAGATGGTACAGAGGGGAGCAGTGAAGCTCCAGTATGTTGCGACGGATGAATAGATAGCTGATGTATTGATGAAGCCGTTGGCCAGAGTGAAGTTTGAGTACTTTAGGAAGAAGCTTGGTGTTCTCCAGATAGAGGTTCCTTCCAAGGGGAAGTGATGAGTCTGTGAGCCATTCTGGCATGGTGAGAGGATTGGTTCCTTCCATGTCATATATGAATGCTGAACCATTCTGATATGACTATAGGATTGGTTGTTACATGATCATATATAAGGGCTATTTCCATTCTTTGAATGGAGGTGCCTGGTGAGTTACCAGGAATACTCGATCTATGACTGAGGGCCTTTCTAATACGACTGTAAGATGTAGTCTTACATGATCAGATGTGAGCGCATATCCATTATGATGTGATTGAGGGATGTGTTCCCACTTGATCAAATATAAGGGTTTTTGCCATTCTTTGAATGGAGGTACCTAGTCAGTTACTAGGAAATCTCAGTCTATGAATGAGGGTCGTTCTAATATGACTATGGGATGTGTTCTCACATGATCAGATATGAGTGCATGGCCATTCTGATGTGATTGAGGGATGTGTTCCCACTTGATCAGATATAAGGGTTGTTGCCATTCTCTAGGAGAATGGAGGCACCTAGTCAGTTACAAGGAACCCTCAATCTTGGACTGAGTGCCCTTCTGACATGGTTAGAGGATTAATTTCTTTCCATGGTCAGATGTAATTGCTATGATTTTTCACATATGGTAGTAGGTGTGTCCTACCATGCTAGTGACTGTAAGTGGTGAGCCTTTCCACAGATGATAGTAGGTGTGTCCTATCATGCTGGTGGATGTGAGTGTTGTTCCTTTCCATAGATGATAATAGTTGTGTCCTATCATGCTAGTGGTTGTAAGTGTTGAGCCTTTTCACATATGATAGTTGTTGTGTCCTATCATGCTGGTGAATGTGAGTGCTGGGCCTTTCTGACAAGATTGTGGGATGTGTTCCCACATGGTCAGATGTGAGCGCTGGGCATGCCTTTATAACATTGTGTTGGATGTGTTCCTCTCATGGTCAGATGTAAGTGCTGGGTGGGCCATTTTGACTTAGAATCAGATATAAGCGCTGAAGAAGACCTACATGGAGGCTAGGCCTAAAACTAGCATGAAAAATGGCTGGCTCTGTAGAACTTCATGTGACAAGAAGAATCATGAGATAGCACCCGTGATGATCTAGTGATGATGATCTAGCAGTGATGATCCAGATCCAGTGATGATGTCCAGTGGTGATCTAGATCAAGTGATGGTCCAGATCCAATGATGATGTCCAGTGATGATGCAAATCCAGTGATGATCCATATTTAGTGATGATGATCCAGATCCAGTGATAATCCAGATCCAATGATGATCCAGATCTGATGATGAAGATGACTTGAAGATGAAGATGACTTGAATATAAACATGACTTGAAGATGAAGATGATGAGAACTTAACGATGATCAAGATGATACAGAGAAGAAGACTTGTGTTGATAAATTGTGTCAAGAGAATACCTTCCTAGTTAAGAGGGAGTGTTGATATAATTGTAACTTTGGAATGTATTCACTTGTATTTCTTATGTATTGTAACCCGATGTTTATTCTAGGATGTATTTGTAATGTACTTGACTCATGTCATGCCACGATATTCCTATCAGGAGGTTCTATAAGGTAAAAAAGTCATGTCAAGTCATTGTGGGTAACCCTCCTATTGGTCAAGGGTTAAAGTCCTCACAGTTCTGGGGCACTAGGGTTATTAGAATCTCCTCGAGAAGTTGGCCCTAGTATGGTTTAGTAAAGTCGAGAATTAGTATAAATAGAGAGCTAGCCTCTCTATTTATCACACACTCACTCACACTCAGTTGTAGCGCATAGATGAGGAAGAAGAAGACACTGGGGAAAGAAAGAAAGAGGTTACTACTGTCAGAAGATCATCTTACTGTTTTGGGGTTTTACTTTTGGTGCTAATTCTATCTCTAATAATTTTGTGGGGTTTTCTCCATTTATGGTTTCCCCGAGGAAAAACACTGTGCTCATTGTCTCTTGTGTTTGATTGCTGTGCTTGTTATTATCTCAGTTAAAGATCCTAATATAATGCTAGCTTAATGTTAAAAATCTAATAGAAGTCAACTAAGACGGTCTTCCCACCCAAAGTAACAGATGTTTGAGAAAGAATTTCCAAGGCTGTACAAGTTCTTCTATCAAATGCTAGTAACTAACTAGCAGTCAACAAAAGGCTGGGAGATCCCATGCCTCTCCAAGCACGAGCAAACAAGATACTAACTGAGACTCCTTCATCAACAATACAACGAGCAATCATGTATAGTTCAACTTTGACCTTTATCTAGAAAGGTTCATTATAAGGAAGGCGCGACTCAACTAGGCTATCTCAATCAAAGGAAGCAATCTGAGAGCTTGGTGGAGGTTGATCCAAAGTGAGTTCAGTGCCCCCTTGTTCAGTAAGTTCTGAACTAGCAGTGAAGAAAATGTGACTAGCAGACACTTCACTCAACAAAGGAAGAGTGGGCTTGATCGACAATGAAATCAATTCAACTACTTTGTGGAAGTCAGTCTCCAAAGGGAGAGTGGGATTGACCAAAGGTGACATTGATTCAATCACATAAGGATCACTCTCCAAAAGAAGATTGGGATCGACCAAATCTAATATTGGTTCAACCACTTCATTAACCAAAGGTTGAGTAGGTTGTTGAGAAAGTATAGGTTGTTTAGGGGATGGAAATTCTTGAGTCTTGGACCACACTCTTCGCACCTCTACGATAGCAGGGAACTGGTGAGTAAGATGATCTCCCTCGCATAGCTTACAAGGGAACTTAAGTTTGCACTTCCAACGACCATTTTTCTCAACAGTGTCAACATCACTAGCAGTGGATGACTGTTTTCTCTCATCATGAGCTACAGAGGCTGAGATTTTTCCCCCAGCATGAAAACCAGAGGCTGGGTGACTAGGTCCAACCTGACTAAGAGAGGATGGTTGTTGAAAAACTTTAGGATGTTCAAAAATGGGATGACCATGAAACCAAACTCTTTGCACCTCCGCAATGGAAGGGAATTTATAAGTAAGGTGGTCTCCCTCACAAAGCTTACAAGGAAACTTGGGTTTGTGTTTTGAACAGGCAGTCTTTTCAACAATGTCAGCATGACTTGCAGTGGCTAATGGTTTGTCTCTAGCATGAACCACAGAGGCAAAAATACTTCCCCTAGCATGACTTGCAAAGGTTGGATGAACACCACCAGCATGAACAACAAAGGCTGAATGGTTAGGATAAACGTGCTTTGTAGTAGTTGAGTGTGTGCCCCCAGCATGAACTTCAAAGGCTGGGTGGATGGATCCAACATGAATTGCATAGGTTGGATGGGGAGGTCCAACTTGAACATTAGAGGTTGAACGGGTTCCCTCAACATGAACTTCATAGGCTAAGTGACCGAATCCGACATGACGTTGAAAGGTTGGAAGGATCTCACCAGCATGATCAACATAGGCTGGATGGTGAAGATCAACTTGGCTTGCAGAGGTTGAGTGCTTAGATCCAACATGACCTGCAGAGGTTGGATAGGTGCCCCCAGCATGAACTGCAAAGGCTAGGTGGTGAGGTTCAAATTGACTCGCAGAGGTTGAACAGGTGCCCCCTTGCTTATGTGCCTTCTTCCTATTCCTTCTTATTTTACTCCTTTTAGACTGCTGGTTACTAGTATCAGTACTTTCATCGCATGAGGTAGAGGGAGGAGGAGAATCAACTATAGGTGAAGGGGAAGTAGTGTTTTGATGCCCTTGATATAAGGAGCTTACTTGAGAAGCATCAAGAGCATTCAGGGCAATTGGAGTGGAAAACAACCACACCGGTAGCCCTAGGGTGAATCTAGGTAGATTCAAGGTGGCCATCAAAGGAACGCCAACATTCCCTATGAGAGGAATAGTACAACGAGTTCCCAGCATGGGGATCCCTTGGTTGGTGTTCAAAGGGGTGTTAGCCATAGTTTCAAACAAGGAGACAAAGTTTAAGGTCGACATAAAACCAAAAGTACAAAGCATACACCCGAAGGCAAACTAAGTACAGACAAACCACACAACACTCACTAAAAAATTCCTAAAGCCAAATAGACAAATAGGTATAAGATATGCTTTCCAAAAGAAATATGATAGATGTTCTTAGGAATCGCCCATCCGCCCTCCCACACCTTCTACCGGGGTTACCTTCCAATCCTATCCAAGGTCAACTAGAAATAGCCTTCTGCTGTACCTATGTACGAACCCTAGATGTCAAAGAGACTAAAGGCTACCTTAACTATATTGATAGTCTAGGGGGACAGTCGTAAGCCTGGTTTGTATGCATGGGTAGAGTAGCAAAGCCCGAAATCCTGTCTAAGACAAAATCCCCAGATGCACAAAAACCTTGGTCTACAATTTAACAAGGAATCAAAGGGTTATCTCCTAAGTCCAAGCCTCCACGTGGCCTCATGCTTAACTCCAGTTTGAGAGGAGCTTCCTAGATACAATCAACGTAGAAAAGGGTTTACCTATTGATTGAGCAACTATGTCTGAAATTTTATACTTGTGGGGAGTTTAAACTCTGTATCCCACAAGTCTATCCTAAGCTAGTTGGTGTATGACCCTATAAAATAAAACTCACTAATAATTTTTAAATTATATCATTCATTTTAAGGGTTGTTTTTAGTCAGAGGGTAAATGGCATGAATATTATGCAGTGTTTTGACTCAAAGTCAAAACAAAATGACCAAACCAAGCGAAATGAAATGCAAAAAGAAAAAACTATCCTCTTTTCTTTTTCAAATAGAAACTTGAAAGCCACAAAAGAACAATTCCTTTTTATTTTTTCAAAAATAATGATATGCAGTGTATTAAAGACAAAACCCTAATCTAAATGCATATTAAAACACTATATGTTCTTTTTATTTTTCTTTTATAAGTGCAAAAGAAAAACTACCTACAAACAAAAGCATGCAGATAACAAGAACAAAGCAAAAGGAACTCTGCTATACAACCACCAAACAAACTCTAGAATGAACTAAAGTCAGTATAAACCCTACTTATAAGGAAGGCTTGCATAAGAGACAAGTCAACTACTTTGGCATGATGAATTTAACCACCAAAAGAAGAAGGAAACAAACACCAACAAGCTTCTGAACTCAAACAAATATCACTAACAGAGGCTGACCAGAAACATAAGCCAAAAATCATTCCAAGCAAAGGGGGTGGGGGGAAAGAGAAAAGAGCAAAACCTAATGCTATAAAAAGGATTACCACATAGATAATAAAAAAACAAAAGGGATGACACTAACTCCCTGGAGTCATGCACCTGCAGAGGACATTGATGAAGACGATGACAATGATGATGTCGACGATGGCAATGATGATGATGATGATAATGATGATGATGATTATGATGCTGATGAAGACAATGATTATTATTATAACGATGATCATGATTATGATGATGATGATGATCTTGATGATGATGATGATCTTGATGACGATGATGATGACAACGATGATGATGACGATGATGATGATGTTGATCGTGACGACGACGATGATGACGATGATGATGATGAAGATGATGATGATGGTGATGATGATGACGACGACGATGATGATCATGAGGATAACGACGATGATGATGACGATGATGATGAAGATGATGATGGAAGTCATGATGATGAGGATGATGATGAAGATGATGCGCATGTTGATGATTATCATGAAGACAACGATGAAGATGATGATGTGTGATGATGACGACAATGATGATGATGATGATGACGACGACGGCGACGACAACGATGACGATGATGATGGAGATGATGATGACGGTGATGATGATGTTCATGATGAGTATCATCATCATGAAGAAGATGGTGATGATGATCATGAAGACAACGCTGAAGATGATGACGATGATGATGATGAAGACCATGATGATGATGATGATGATGATGAAGATGATGATGATGAAGATATTGATGATGATGATGATGATGATGTTGATGATGATGATGACAATGATGATGATGATGATCCTGATCCTGATGATTATGATTGTGATGATGACGATGATGATGAAGATGATAACAGTCATTATCATCATCATGAGGATGAAGATGAAAATGATAACGACGACGACGATGATGATGATGACGACAATGATGATGATGATGACGACGACGATGATGAAGATTATGATGTTGATGTCGATGATGACAAGGATGATGACGATGATTATCATCATCATGAGTATGATGATGATAATGATGACGATGATGATGAAGTTGATGATGATGATGTTGATGATGATGGTGATGATTATGATGTTAATGAAGACGATGACAATGATGATGTCAACAATGACAATGATGATGATGATGATGATGATGATGATGATGATTATGATGTGGATGAGGACGATGATTATGATTATGAAGATGATCATGATTATGATGATAATGATGATCTTGATGATGATGATGATGATTATCATCATCATGAGGATGCCAATGATGATGATGACGATGATGATGATGATGCCAATGATGATGAAGATGATGATGATGGTGATGATGATGATCATGATCATGATCATGATCATGAGAATAACGATGATGATGACGACGATGATGATGATGATGGTGATGATGATGACGATGATGATGAATATGATGCACATGTTGATGATGATCATGAAGAAAATGATGAAGATGATGATGTGTGATGATGACGACGATGATCATGAAGACCATGATGATGATGATGATGATGATGAAGACGATGATGATGAGGATGTTGATGATGATGATGATGATTATGATGTTGATGTCGACGATGAATGTGATGACGATGATGATGATGATCATGATCATGAAGACAATGATGATGACGATGATGACGATGATGAAGATTATGATGTTGATGTCAACGATGACAATGATGATGATGATGATGATTATCATCATCATGAGGATGACGATGATAATGATGACGATGATGATGAAGTTGATGATGAAGATGTCGATGATGATGGTGATGATGATGATGATGATGATGATGATCATGAGGATAATGATGGTGATGATGACGGTGATGATGAAGTTGATGATGACGGTGATGATGATGTTGATGATGAGTATCATCATCATGAGGAAGATGGTGATGATGAAGATGATGCACATGTTGATGATGATCATGAAGGCAACAATGAAGATGACGACGACGATGAAGATGATGATGTGTGATGATGACGACGATGACGATGATGATGATGATGATGATGACGACGATGATGATGATGATGATGACGATGACGATGTTGATGTTGATGACGATGATGATGACGATGTTGATGAAGATGATGCTGAAGGTGATGATGATGTTCATGATGAGTATCATCATCATGAGGAAGACGGTGATGATGATGAAGATGATGCGCATGTTGATGATAATCATGAAGAAAACGATGAATATGATGACGACGATGATGATGAAGACCATGATGACGATGAACATGATGATGATGAAGATGTTGATGATGATGATGATGATTATCATGTTAATGTCAACGATGAAAATGATGATTATGATGACGATGATGATGATGATGATGACAATGATGAAGATTATGAGGTTGATGTCGACAGTGACAATGATGATGATGATTATCATCATGATGAGGATGATGATGATAATGATGACGATGATGATGAAGATGATGATGATGATGTTGATGATGATGGTGATGATTATGATGTTAATGAAGACGATGACAATGATGATGTCGACAATGACAATGATGATGATGATGATTTTGATGATGATGATGATGATTATGATGCTGATGAAGACGATGATTATGATTAGATGATGATGATGATGTGTGTGATGATGACGACGATGACGATGAAGATGATGATGTGTGATGATGATGATGATGATGATGAAGACCACAATGATGATGATGATGGTGTTGACGATGAAAATGATGATGATGATGATGATGATGATGATGATGATGATGATGATGACGATGATGACGATGATGAAGATGATGGTTATGGTGATATCTCCCGATGATAGTTCTAATTAAATATTTACCTTTAAATATATTTCATCGTCTTCTTCATCCATGTTAGTGTCTTCTTCATCCATGTTAGCGTCTTCTTCATCCATGTCATCATCTGTATCATCAGATACATATTCAACATTGTAAGGATTGGCCATATCATCATTTCCATCATCATCAGTTACGCTCATTGTGTCATCATCAAAAAAATCTTCATCAGCATTGTCTGCTACATCATCTGATTCAACTATTCCTTGGACATATTCTGTTGGATCATCATCGTCAGCTAACTCAAGTTGATCATGCTCTTTTTCATCATATTCTTCTTACAGAGAACCCTCTTCATTACCATCATCTAGGTTATACTTTACCGACCTTCCCCTTGGATCATGTCTCACAACAAACAACCAACCCGCTTTAACTGGAACCTCTGAGTAAAATACTTGTTCACATTGGCTTGGAAGAACATAGGTCTCTATTTCTGGCTCAAACAACCTTGTGTTTACCATGGTAAATCCATTATCATGTTCAATAATAGTTCTATCAGGATCATGTTGATTCAATGGAAACCTATACCATTTGACAATGAATAGAACTACCTTAAAGGATTTAAAGTCACAATGTATAATATCTTCCAAATACCCATAGTATTGATTTTATGAGACTTTTGGATGTCTGTCAATTCTAGATGAAACATTGGTAACCTCAAAGATAGCCGAAAACCCAAAATCTGATGTTTTATTTATTTCATCCAGTTTTTTGATTCGATATCTACCTCCATTGCAGACCATATCCTTATGGTGTTTTACCTGCAATAAGCAATACACGAAAATATTACACAACCATTCAGTCCTTATGCAACAATACATGGAGAATAAGAACATGTACGTCAATAAGTAATTTACAAAATAAAAGATTTAGAGGGATATTTGATTAATTATATTCTTGCCATTTTATCTTTTACACCATATGCCAAATCAATTTCTCTTTCTGTTAGATTGTTATCTCCACTGTGTTTTGCTGCTTTTACCAATGAAGCCACACCTTCCCATGATATTCCATGACCCGATTGTGTGCATCATTCAATCCATACCTTCATCTAGTCAAGATTTTTTACGATGTATAAATGAATTGCATCCCATTCTTGACCAACTGTTTAATGACAATACCCATTAAAATGAAAGAAAGGTGTAAATATCCTGAACAAAGATGTATATGCTCTTAATTGAAGCAATTATGACTAGAAAATACAATTAGAATATGAAGGATATAATAAACATCCACTAGCTAATAATTACCTTTTAGCTTCCTCAATCTACCTTTCCCCTTCAGTTGCTCCCCTTCAAATTTGTTATTGGAGTCCGGATCACAAATGCGACGTAAATTGAGCTTTGACACTAAAATAGGAAGATATCCACTAACATACAACATGTTTTGGTATGCATTATATCCTTCCATCATAGAACCCTCCGCATGTGCTCTTTGTCTCACCAAACCCTTCATAAATTTCAAGTTCCTTTGAACCCTCCACATGGACCTTGAGTGCACAGGTCCACACAACTCAATCTCCTCAACTTGGTGTATGAGGTAATGTTCCTGTGCATTGAAAAATGCCGATGGTAGATGCTTCTACATTTCACACATGAGATGAGGAATTTCTCTCCTCCAATACTTTATATCTTCTTTATAGATTTCTTTAGATGTCAACCATCTGCAAGTGATGCAAACCAATAACGATATTTAACAAAAATAAACACTAAATTACAATATATGCTGAAATAGTGCAAGTAATCGCTAGTTACCTCATGTATTTACCAAGATTATATATAACTTGTTTGACATTGCTGTCGAAGTTGTCCGAGAGAGAGAGAGAGAGGTATAACATACTGTATCAATATACAAACCACGCCATTTATTAAACAAAGAGTATACAAACAAGAAAAAATTATATGGACGTAACAATAATAATTACCTTAATGAAGACATGCCAATCATGTGTTTTGACCCCCGAAAAATAACCTTTTTTACTTATGATATTCTTCAAGTTCGCACAAAAACTAGTGGGAAATTTAATTTTCTGCATTAATTCTTTGACAACATTGCTTTGTTGCTCCGTAAACATCCATGGAATTGAGTTTATACTAACTTGTTCTCCGTTGGTATGAAATTGGATGACGTATTTCATTGCATGGTTTCTTTCTTGAATGTCTTTGAACACTTTCACAACTTTATCTTTCTCCCTCCTTAGCTCTAGTAGTCACCATAAGGTTTCAGTAACATTCTTTCCAATGTGCATTTTATCAAAGAAATGAGCAATTTGTTGGTGCTCATAGTAGGGAAACTTGTTGAATTGATTAGGATAACTTTTCATTCCTTGTGGAAGACCATCAACCCCTTCATGATCATGATGGACATCATTAATATTAGTTTATAATTAATAAATTACATCATAAATAAATATGGCCACTACAGTAAACAACTCACAATAAAAATTAAAATACATAAAAATTCATATACGATGATCCATATGTACAATGATGACGATTTATATTGTATTGCATCTTCCAAAGGTGAGGTGTCATTCTCCATGGTTTTAATGCAGTCTCATGCTTCCCATTGAAAAGATTTCTTTCGGTTGTTCTATACCTATGATTCTTAGAGAGGAAATGCCTATATTCATCAAACACCTCATTTCTTAAGCTTTTTGAGTGACGATATTTTATCTTAGGACCACAAACTGGACATGAAAATTTACCCTTTGTCTGAAGACCTACAATATTTAGATATAGAATATCTATGTCAAATATATTCATATATAAAATATTCTAACTACTCCATATCATTAAATGCAATTAAATTGGAACTTAAAATTACAAACCACAAAATGAAGTTAAACCAGGGGCATCATGTATTGTCCATACAACCATTGTATGGAATTGAAATTGCCTTTGTCATATTGGTCTAGATACTTCATACATAGTTATGCCATTCCATAACTTCAGTAGCTCATATATAAGCCTGTTCGATGTATACATTCACATCTTTGACTTAGAACTTACTTGATTCATAATTTGAAGTACACATAAAATATATCATTATGAGAACCATTAAGATATATAAACCATGCAGAAGAGTAAAATAATAGATATATATATATGAAATTATGATACATATTACGACAAATGAGATGCCACAACTACATTATAAATAAAACAATTTTTGTCAATAAAACCTGGAATAATTATCGACAACATTATGTGCTCCCTCTTTATTGAAAACCATGGAGGAATGCTATTGTTGATAACAATAATAGGCCACACCGTGTAAATGGATTTCATCTGTGCAAATGGATTAACACCATCTGCTGCCAAAGAAATCGTAAGATTACGTGGTTCTTCTTTAAAGTGAGGCCACTTTTCCTCAATATCTCTAAAAGCAGTACCATTTGTAGGCATTTAGATAACATCATCTTGAATTCTATTCCTGGCATGGTAATCCATAAATTGTGCTATGTTTTTGCACTTGAACAGTCATTACAAACGTGGAATGATGGGAATATAACAAAGAACCTTCTAAGGCACCTTTTTTGTTACTTTATCTGTACAATATCTACATACATGACATTATGGACATTCTGTTGCAAATTCATGCTAATTATAATATAAAACATGGTCATTGGGGCATGCATGAATTGCTTCATAATGCATTCCAATCTATTTCATGAAAAATATTTGATGGTGGTAACAAAAATTCAGCTATCAAGCTACAAAAAAAAAATCTTAATGTAATAAATAAATAATATTAACGAAACACGTTTCATCTGTACAATGATCATTAATGAGTGAACAATACAATTATTAGAGGAATACAAATAAACTTTATCATGATCCTATATATGTGATGGATTATTTTAGATACCTTAGCATCCGTGTCATTGCGATGTTTGAAAGACCATTCATAACCTTCAAGTTCATTATCAACAATATAGTAGAGAGAAGATTTGTTTTGGAGCCTTCATAAAGGGGTTCATATACCTTATCGAGAAGAGATATATCCTGAACATCATCAAAGTCATCATCATTTTCATTATCAACATCATCGTCATCCATTATAATGTTAAATGAATCATGGATCAATGTATTTGTACCATCATCTTCAATTACATCATCAACATGATCATCTTGTTCAATATGATCATTCACTTGTTCTTCATTAAACATACACGCTCCATGATCCTGATCCTGAACTTGTTCTAAAAGCACTTCCTCTAGACGACATCTTATAGGGTGTCTTTCCTTTAATATAAATACATGGAAACATCAATAGATATACATTAATATATGAAAAAAAAATTACACACAATTACCAAAAAAAATGAATATAATAATGTTTATAATGCTAAACCTACAAATGGACGATATTCATTCCCCCCCTTAGTGTGTCCATGTTCCCTACAATGTTTTGTGGCTATTGAGATAAATATTCTTCTCCTCTTAAATCCCCTGCATTGAGTACACGGACAGTAACATTTGCGATCAACCCTTTGTTTCGCTGCATCCCATAGTCGAGCAAGCAATTGTCGATTGTCTTCATTTGGATTCAAAATATTTAATCTATTTGACATTTTGTCATCAAATTTGTTAATGAATGTAACTAGTTGTCTTAAAAAATCAAGTTCCACACATCAACATTTTGTCAAACGGATAGAAGTCGAAGAATAAAAGCAAACTGTCTATCGATGAAACAAAAAATTTCCCACAACCGCCCGTTGAAGAATAAAACAATTCCTAAAAACATCCGTCGAGGAACAAATAATTTTCGCAAATCGTCCGTCACTTCTACAACAAACATGTCGAAATGTTTAAAACAAGTTATATTTATAATGGACATGCCCCACATATTCGACACCTTGAACATAGTTACCATTGAAAGTATGGGACCCATTAGAGGAATTTTGGGGTCTAAAATGGGCCTCCTAAGGAAAATAATAAAATAATAGTTAAAATAATAAAATAATGGTAAAATAATAAAATAATATTAATTAATTTTGGAGGAAGAAAGAAAAAAACTACTTTTTGTGTTCGTATTTTCGACATATCTCCCTGTGTTTTTACTCAAATTTCGATCAGGAGAGCTCGTTGGATGCAGAATTTGATTCTGCATCCAACGAGTATCCACACTGCATACTTTTGATGGACCCCTCTACCCCAAAAACAAGAAATACCTGAAAAAATGTGATGATGACATCATCATCACATTTTTTTAGGTATTTCTTGTTTTTGGGGTAGCGAGGTCCGTCGAAAGTATGCAGTGTGGGTACTCGTTGGATGCGGAATCAAATTCTGCATCCAACGAGCTCTCTCAATCGAAATTTGAGTAAAAACACAATGAGATATGTCAAAAATACGAACAAAAAAAGTAGCTTTTTTTAATGACAAATATGCCAATTCAACCATTATGGTTGACTTATTTTATTGCAATTCTATTGGTTCTTGAATTCCAACTCACAAAAACTTATTTTGGCACGTTTTCTTATAAGGCCCATTTTAGACCCCAAATTTCCTCTAATGATAAAATTTAAAATCATGTAAACCTTAATTTTTTTTTAGAAAAAAACCTATACAGCACGTCGGATATCCGACACTGAGGGTTTGAATAACCAACATTATTGGGTTCACAGACATCGAATATCTGACATGGAAGTGTCGAATAACTGACACTAAAAGGGTCGAAAATCCGATGCCCTTGTGTTGGATATTCGAAAACGCTATAAATATTTTGTTATCAGCATTCTTTTGAGTGATTGATGCCCGACACATCCGTGCAAAATGTCGGATGACGTCGGATTCTAACGTCGGAATTCAGGTTCAAATTTTGTTGTGAACCACGTTATATCTATGTCTCTCTGTAATGTGTTTAATGTGTTTTGTATCTTGTTGAATGATTTAACTGTATATATGTTATTGCTATGCAGTCCTATTTTCTAACATCCCCACCCCCTCTAAACTATTAACCATCCCCACTTGAACTTCCAACATCTTCCTAGGCCCTTGACCCTTCCCCACCCCCTCTCAAATATTAACCATCCCCACCTGAAATTCCTAGGCCCTTGACTCTTCCACACTCCCTCTAAAATATTATCCATACATTTGATATATTACGTATAGTGCTAGATTTTTAGGTCTACAACACGCATGTCCGTTTTGTAGTTATATAACTCACTCGCGTTTTGTGGTTATATAATGCGCACGTGTTTTGTAGTTATACCAGCATGGAACCAAATCCTAGAATCTATCAAGAGTCGAGATGGATCAAATCTTTTGAGGTGCAAACCTCTTATTAGGTATCCATTGATTTGATTCAAACCAAAAGACATCTTTTTATGTAAGTTCCACATATAATTTTATTATTAGTAATATTTAATAGTATTTATGGCTGACATATAATATTTTTTATTTTGTTAGGAATGAACATTGCATCATTTCCCCACACATGGTTTTAAAACCATATGCAAGGCCCTCCTAAACCATGTACAATAAAACCATGGGTTGTTTAGGAGGCCTTGCACATGGTTTAAAAACCATGTGCAAAACCTCCTAAACCATGTACAATAAAACCATGGGTTGTTTAGAATTCCTTGCACATGGTTTTAAGACCATGTGCAAGGTCAACTTTTTTTTTTGCGGATAATTCAATTTTGTGTTTTTTTCTTGACCCGCGTATTTTTTTTATGGGTAATTAAATTTTTACTTTTTTATTGTTTTTTTAGGTAGGAAGATTGCAACACCTCCCCCATATTGTATTGTTTTTGTGGCCAACATTTATTTTAGCCTATTAGAAAATTTATTTTTTATTAATAAGAATAGCGTTACGAAAGTGATATTCTTTTTTATTTTGTGTTACAAAATCTCTCCCATAATATTCACTATCACTATTATTTTTTGCAAGATGTTACAAACATTACATCACGTTACAATTTCTCTTCCATAATATTCACTATCACTATTTTTTTTTCCAGCATGTTACAAACATTAGTAAAGTTACATCACGTTACAAGATCTCTCCCATAATATTCATTATCACTATTATTTTTTGCCGACATGTTACAAACGTTCCTAACGTTACATCACGTTACAAGATCTCCCCCATAATGGGCTATAGAGCGCCTCTCGACGCAATAACGCACACCCATTTGCCAATTCTACAATGGCAGGAATTGTAATTTGAATTTAAGCATGCCAATTCACTTGCTCGCATGTCACCAATAGTCCAATGTGTATGGTTTGGAGTTTGGTTTAGTAATACCAAACATGTGCTAGGATAGATGATAACCCTTAGCTAATTGGGCATTTCCCCTTTCTAAAGAAGTCGTTGTTTACACACTCGTTACAGTATGCTACACACAATTATTTTTGATGAAATATTAAACATAAATATCTTTTATTTTTTCTGCACATTCTAAATATGTAATTTTTATTAAAAAATATTATATTTTCCTATTTGTTTTCAATTTCTATTATGTCCTAACTCCTTAACTCAAAATACATGTGGTTAGTGTTTTTCCTATAAATTTTTCAATTCCTAAAGGCTGCACCCACAAAAAAAGTACCATTTTTTAGGAATGATTACTTAGATAATTAAAAAAAAAAATTACTAATTTTATTTTCAAACAATAGTTGTGCACTAGTGTTATATGTTCTCTACATCCCTGCAAAGTTTTGTATCCCGAAAGCATCATTTAGGCCCTCAAAGGTTGCACCCACAAAAACATATACCTTATCATTTTCTTAAAACAAAAATTGACTCTTAGAAAAAATGAAACTTCATAGTTATGAAAAATTTCAATACATAAACATTATATATTTGGAAACGTGATTCAATTTTCTCCATTTAATCTTACTCAAAGTAAGATATTTTGTGTAAGTATCTCAAAAAATACAATTAAGTTGAGGGATGCATTTTTCAGTTTTCTATTGCATCTAATTTGCCAAAAGTGACCCTCATTAGCTTGCACTGACCCATATGTATTTAATGTGAATTAGTATTAAAGTGATATGTATTTAATTTGAATTAGTTTCATATTAAATTGATAAAATTATAGTATATTTTATTAAATAGGTGGTTGACATTATTTTATATTTTAATAGTAAAGAGATTTACTTAATATAAATTTAGAGTTTAGAAAAATAAATAATAATTTTTTTTTAATAATAAGTTAATGTAACATCTAAATTAATAAATTAAATGATCAAAAATAAATTTGTTAATAAAAAAGTAGGGTTACCAATATCTACAATTTTGCCAATTTCAAGTTAGTTTAGAAAACCATGTAGTCTAAATATTCTAAGTTTTGAGTATTTTCTGAGTTCCAACTTTAAGAAGAAAACAAAACTATGGAAATTATACTCGAAAAATGTTGAAAACTTAATCTTTAGACTACACCTTTATCGCTACTACATCTTATCAAATTGTTTAAAACTTCCCCCTGAATAATATAATGTTCATTATTTTAAGGATCATATTTTTGAATCTTAATAGTCATTTGACCCTATCTTAAATCTTAATACACTCATTCTTTACACTTTTTTTTTTTTTTTTAAATGTATTTTTTTTTATTAATTTTTATCAACTTGTATTTCACTTGTTTGATCGTTTTTCTTCTATTGTTCTTTTATTCTTTTTACCTAACTTTTCAACATCTATTTGACACTTCTATATATAAGACTACCTATACTCTTTTATTTCCTTAAATAGCTTCTTCATATCTATTCCCTTAAGAATGAGTAAAGTGTTTCTCTAAATATCATTAACTACACTACAAACAAGTAAAAATCCTAAACCATTAAAAATAATTATAATTTTTTAAAAACTTAAAATTTATATCAATATTATATTTATTTGAAGTTAAAGTAAGAATCATATCAACTATTTATTATTAAAAAAAAATTATAATTTCATTGTTTTTCTATAAATTCACAATTAATAAAAATTCAAATAATAAATACATATTGCCTTGATATACAAGTTTATTTAAATAATGATATCAATAGAGAGTACAGACTCTCCAACCAAAATTACTGCAATCAAGTAATTTTAAATTTAAAATACAGTTATAAAAAATAATATACTTTATTATTAAAATTTAAGAATAAAGTAAATAATTATTTTATTATTTAATGCAGTGTCCATAATCATGAATAACACTCTCAATACCTATATTTATTTAACAATTCTTGACTTTTTCTTTCAACAAATATTTTCTTTTCGGCCCGACTTCTTAGAATGTAAATCACCTATTGTTTCCCGTTGGCTTTACCGCACTCTGCTCCAAATTGGAAGGCACGCACTCAACCCTAGTTATCAAATTCTACGCACATGTAAGATTGCACACGACCTTGCTTTCAAGTTCTGATCTCTTGCCCGGTGGCCGCATTTTATTAGAGATATAAAATCATAGCACAGAACCACCGGAACTCAAGACATAATGCTGTAATTCATCTATTTTATTCTTTCAGATTTTAGGTTTGCTTTTGTCGATCAATAAGTTTCAGATTTTAGGTATATGGTATATGTTTAAATTTAAAATATTGATAATAATTATATGGTATATGTTTAAATTTAAAATATTGATAATAATTTGTTTTTGTTTTTTTATATTAACTGTTACTCATTTTTGTTTGACTTGTGAAGTAAATCTTTCCAATGGTGTCTGATGTGCATGTTCTCTCACAGCTCGACAAGCACACGTCAAGATGCAATACGGCGGCTATCCATAATCCATGGATTTATGTTGGCCATCAACATCAACATCTGCACCGAGCTCTCTCAACTCAAGAACCATCCAAGATGGGTACAATGTAAAGGAATCTATCCAATTCCACATCAGTGCACACCATACACTACTCAAGAACCATCGATTCTCATAAAAATAAATAAATTGGTGGATATACCCTTGGAAATTGATTGAAAACGATGTTCTTCCAAATTTAATAGAAATATATGACAGCTCTCCGCGTGGATTGCGGTTGCTTGGTGGGTGGACATTGAAATGAGCTGAGCGGACAATGTCAAGATTTTTTTTCACTGTTGCGAGATTATCTCGGCTTTCTGTGACCGACATAAAAAGCATATGTATAAACTATCAAACTTGACAGGTTGTTTTGGTTTCAAATTTTTACACTGATCTTACTCATCATAGACCATCATAGGTTTATGAAGGTAACAAATTGTTTGGGTTTCAAATTCCTATACTGCTGGTACCCATCATAGGCTTGCCAGCTCCAATCGATCCCAAAAATTAAGACATTCACCCTAGTAGTTTTTCATTTAAATTTACACCGATCAAGGATGTATCTTAATCTAATCATGTACTGTATTCATCAAACATTTAACCTTAAAAAAAAGCGTGGTTACTGTTTTTAATAAGAATGTGAAAGTTAAAAAAAAATTGGTTAACAAGAATGTGAAAAGGTGTAAAGAGTAAATTATATTTAATTTTAAAGAAGCGTGGTTATTTTTTTAATAAGAACTTGAAAGTAAAATGTTGGTTAATAAGAATGTGAAAAAGGTGTGAAGAGTAAATTATAGTAGTGAAGGTTTGAGGGTTGACTGAATTAACAAGTATATGCTTATTACACTAGTCTTTAAGATTTAAGGGTTGCATGGATTAAGAGCTATATGTTTAAAGCCATTTTTTATATGTTTTAAGAATTAAGATATTAGAGTTTATTTAAAATATTTATAGGCTTATAACTTTTAATTTTTATACTTTTTATAACACCCAAAAATACTATAAAATCTATAAAATTAATATCCTCACTCATATAATGTATATCATCTATTTAAATGTTGATAAAATCTATCACTAATATCCCATAATCATGAGAATGTTTAACTTTTATAACTCCTAATAATTGTTTTCTCTATTCTAGAATCTATTAATAAACTCTAACCACTAAATTTAATAACCTTAAAATGCTAACCCCATAACCCTAATTACTCAATTTTCCGCCTTAATTATCTTATAACAACTATCGCTTCAATTAGATTTATAATTGTAATGTTCCCAAAAATTGAATTTTTATTTATTTATTAGGCTAGACATTATTGAACTTGGGGAATATAACTTACACTAAGTGTACCACTCTTAAGTGTTCTTACATTCTACATTCTTACTTTTAGTTACCATTATTATTGTGGTTTACATTATGGTGTCGTAATGCTGATTACTAAACTATTTTTACGTTTATACATTGTTGTGCATGTGTAATTACTTGATTATATACCTTCTTCATTTCTGCATATCTTACCTTGTTATTTACATGGTTCTAACTTAACTTTGTTTTTGGAACTAAAGTGGGTGGAGTGGCGGGACTAGTTCTCCGATACGACTGCCTAAGAGGTAAAGTTTTTACTTGTCTAGCGAGCTTACTTAGTTCAATTTGAACTAAGGTACTTCTTTCATTTTACGCCCAGCTTACATTTAGCAATGAGACTTGTTACGGGGTGATGAATGTTTTTTTATCTTTAATACACCTACTAGTTGATGTTTAAAAAACATGTGAATGAACTTCCCTTCCCCTCTTTCTTGTAAAGGTTTAACAAGTCCAAGAAAGCAAACTCAAGACCATCTTCATTTGTGGCAAGCTTGAAGAAAAGACAGAAGAATGGTTAATAAAGCACTGATTCGTGGATTTTACGAGCTCGAACTAGTACATGCTCGATGGTGTTTTCATAGTTTAGAGAGTTTCAAAACTCCAAAGAAGACTCCATTGGGGTGCTTTTTCATCCAATTTAATCCCGTGAGGCCGGAAATGTATAAAACAAACCATAGAAGAACTCTGTTAGCTTCCGAAGAAGTAAGGTGCACATTTTTTTGTACTTAGTCAGGAAGGTCCGAAAAAGGTTAAATTACCACCTACCCAACGCTCCTTCAAAAGCAGCATATAGCCTGAGTTTTATGACTGTGAAGGAAGGCAAGATCACTCGGAAAGAATAATTTGATTACAAAAAATGGGGCTTACAACAGTAAACTCGATGCTTTATTCTTTAGGGTTTATCGAGCATGAAAAAGACATAAAGTACACTAGAAATATTTTTCATGTTTAGGTCCAGAGCACTAAAAAGAGAAAACTAAGCTCATACTGAGGGTTCCTTTTCCGTAAATTTAGTCCCTTGGGTCCAGAAAAGAGATAAACCTATGGCTTAGAATACTCTTCTCAATTTCGTAGAAAAGAGAGTGTTCCTTTCTCGTATTATTCCACATGGTCAGAGAAAGCGATAACCTACCACCAATGTGGATGCCCATTCACATATTCTTAACGAGCCTGAATGGACAAGTTTACTCAGCAGTCAAGTCTATTTTGAGGAGTCAGACCTGGGCCTAAACAAACTCAATATCTTTCCCATGAAGTTTTAATGAGTCCGGAAAATTCAACTCGCATCCTCCTTAGTGTTTTTAACGAGCTCAAAGGAGAGCAGAAAGAATGCTCTAAATGCGAGGACACGAGTGTCAGAGGCAAGCGAAACTAGTTCCAAGCGCGAGGAACAAACCTATCCATAATGCAAAGAACATGAGCAGGATAAAGACAATCAGGGAACATCTCCTCAAGGTAAAGGGTGTCAAGTTGCAAAGGAAAAATGATACAATGCTTAGCAATGATAAGAAAAAAGATGAGGGCTTATACAACGAGCTAGAAGCGTGGAAGTCGGCATCAGGATCATAAGTCCGAGCAGGGCACATGCAAATGCATTTACATCTTGAACAACAAGACGAGACCAGTAAACAATTGTGACTCCAACTAAGAATCCTATCTCCAAGAAACAACAACATTGGGATCATATTCAGAAGAAAAGTTCTGATGCAAGTCACTTTTGTAGAAACACATGTGACTTTGCTATCTTCTACAAAAGGGAAAGTCAAGGCAGAATTGACCGAAGAAGATTCTATAGCATCAAGGCTCTAGGGTTTATAATAAGTAATATCAACCTCAGAAGGAGAACAAAATTCAACATGGGAGATAGAGTCTGCAGGAGAAAACTCAGTATCACAAGAGTTGGAAAATTCATAAGAAAAATCAAGGTCATCATGATTACTGACTTGCTCATCAATGGGAGAGTTTGAAGACTCAACAAGACCAATAGAAGGAGATCG
This sequence comes from Pseudotsuga menziesii, assembly GCA_001517045.1. Taxonomy (NCBI): domain Eukaryota; kingdom Viridiplantae; phylum Streptophyta; class Pinopsida; order Pinales; family Pinaceae; genus Pseudotsuga; species Pseudotsuga menziesii. The sequence continues at coordinate 149,081 of LPNX011050302.1, forward strand.
ATCAATAGAAAGATCATGCTTATTAATTAATTCAGGGTTAGACTTAGTCATCACTGAACCAACATCCAAAAGAAGGTCAGACTATATCAAAGACTCTAGGAAGACTTCATCCAAAGGAAGGAGATCATCTGAGATAGGACACATGTCTAAACTTTCAAATGGATTGACAGAGTGGAGAGAAGGCTCCACAGTCTATACAGGATGACTCACCTGGTCAACTGCTGGGACCAATTCCTGAGAAGGTAAGCATGAAAACAGGGGCTGCTTCTTAGTAGTAATTGAACGCAAAGGACATGAGGCCACATAGATCACCTGTGGCGGGGTAGTGTCTATAGAAACACTGGGAATCAATAAAGGAAAGACCTATTCTCTAGTTGGTACAAGAGACAAATCAAGAAAATCCAACTGTTCGATAATGACAATTTCTTCGCCATGATTAAAGTACATCACACGAAAGAATGTTGTCACCACAGCTTGCATGGCATAGACATAATCATGTCGAAGGAGCCTATTGAAGTCCAAGGGGTCTTCTATAACCATGAAGTCAACTAAGAGGGTCTTCCCACCCAAAGTAATAGGTGTTTGAGCAAGAATTGCCAAGGCTATACAAGTTCTTCTATCAAATGCTAGTAACTGACTAGCAGTCAACACAAGGTTGGGAGATCCCATGCCTTGCCAAACACGAGTAGAAAAGATACTAACTAATGATCCTTTATCAACAATACAATGAACAATCATGTATAGTTCAACTTTGACCTTTATCTAGAAAGGTTCATTATAAGGAAGGCGCGGCTCAACTAGGCTATCCCAATCAAAGGAAGAAATCTGAGAGCTTGGTGGGGGTTGATCTGAAGCAAGTTCAGTGCTCCCTTATTCAGTAAGTTCTGAACTTGCAGTGAAGAAAATTTTACTAGAAGACACTTCACTCTCCAAAGGAAGAGTGGGATTGGTCAAAAATGAAATCAATTCAACCACTTCGCGAAAGTCACTCTCCGACGGGAGAGTGGGATTGACCAAAGGTGACATTGGTTCAATCACATAAGGATCACTCTCTAAAAGAAGAGTGGGATCAACCAAATCTGAGATTGGTTTGACCACTTCATTAACAAAAGTTTGAGTAAGTTGTTGAGAAACTATAGGTTGTTCAAGAGAAGGAAATTCTTGAGTCTTGGACCACACTCTTCACACCTCTAAGATAGCAGAGCACTAGTGAGTGAGATGATATCCCTTGCGTAGATTACAAGGGAAATTAAGTTTGCACTTCGAATGACCAGTTTTCTCAACAGTTTCAACATGACTAGCGGTGGATAGCTGTTTGCTCTTAGCATGAGCTACAGAGGTTGATATTTATCCCCCAGCGTGACAACCACAGGCTGGGTGACTGGGTCCAACCTGACTAAGAGAGGATGGTGTTTGAAAAACATTAGGATGTTCAAAAATGGGATGACCATGAAACCAAACTCTTCGTACCTTCGCAATGGAATGGCATTTATAATTAAGGTGGTCTCCCTCAAAAAATTTACAAGGAAACTTGGGTTTGTGTTTTGAATGGGCAGTCTTTTCGACAATGTCAACATGACTTGCAGTGGCTAATGGATTGTCTCCAGCGTGAACCACAAAGGCTGAAATACTACCACCAACATGACTTATAGAGGTTGAGAGACTGAGTCCAACATGACTTTCATAGGTTGGATAAACACCACCAACATGAACAAAAGAGGCTGAATGGTTAGGATCAACATGCTTTGTAGTAGTTTAGTGTGTTCCCCCAGCATGAACTTCATAGGTTGGGTGGATGGATCCAACATGACTTGCAGAGGTTAGATGGGGAGGTTCAAATTGAACATCAATGTTTGAACGGGTTCCTTCAGCATGAACTTCATAGGCTGAGTGACTGGATCCGACATTACCTTGAAAGGTTGGAAGGATCTCACCAGCATGATCAACATAGGCTAGATGGTGAAGATCAACTTGAGTTGCAGAGGTTGAGTGCTTAGATCCAACATGACCTGCAGAGGTTGGATAGGTGCCTCCACCATGAACTACAGAGGCTAGGTGGTGCCTCCACCATGAATATGTCCCCCCTTACTTATGTGCCTTCTTCCTATTCCTTCTTCTTTTACTCCTTTTAGATTGTCGGTTACTAGTATCAGTACTTTCACTTCATGAGGTAGAGGGAGGAGGAGAATCAACTACAGGTGAAGGAGAAGCAGTGTTTTGATGACCTTGATATAAGGAGTTTACTTGAGAAGCTTCAGAAGCATTCAGTGCAATTGGAGTGGAAAACAACCACGGCACTAATCCTAGGGTGAATCTAGGTAGATTTAAGGTGGCCATCAAAGGAACACCAACATTCCCTGTGAGAGGAATAGTATAAGGAGTTCCCAACATGGGGATCTCTTGGTTGGTGTTCAAACGGGTGTTAGCCATAGTTTCAAACAAGGAGACAAAGTTTAAGGTCGACATAAAACCAAAAGTACAAAGCATACACCTGAAGGCAAACTAAGTAGAGACAAAACACACAGCACTCAATAAAAAATTTCCAAAGCCAAATAGACAAATAGGTATAAGATATAATTTCCAGAAGAAAGCTGATAGATAGTTACTTAGAGTCCATGTAGATGTTCTTAGGCACAAGCGAAGGAATCACCAACCACCTTCCCACACCTTCTACCTAGGTTACCTTCCAAGCCCATCCAAGGTCAACTAGAAATAGCCTTCCGATGTACCTGTGTATGAACCCTAGATGTCAAAGAGACTAAAGGATACCTTAACTATATCGAAAGTTTGGGGGGATAGTCACAAGCCTGGTTCATATGCATGGGCAGGGTAGCAAAGCCCGAAATCCTTTCTAAGACAGAATCCCCAGATGTGCAAAAACCTTGGTCTATGCTTTGACAAGAAATCAGAGGGTTATCTCCTCAGTCCAAGGCTCCAAGCGGCCTCATGCTTAACTCTCGTTTGAGAGGAGCTTCCAAGATTCAATCAACATAGAAAAGGGTTTACCTATTGATTGAGCAACTACGTCTCAAATTTTATACTTGTGGGGAGTTTAAACTCCCTATCCCACAAGTCTATCCTAAGCTAGTTGGTGTATGACCCTATAAAATAAAACTTATTAATAATTTTTAAATTATATCGTTCATTTTAAGGGTTGTTTTTAGTCAGAGGGTAAATGGCGTGAAACTTATGTGGTGTTTTGACTAAAGTTGAATCAAAATGAACAAGCCAAAAGAAATGAAATGCAAAAAGCAAAAACTATCCTCTTTTCTTTTTCAAATAGAAACTTGAAATCCACAAAAGAACAAATTATTTTTTATTTTTTTCAAAAAGAATGATATTCAGTGTATTAAAGACAAAACCCTAATCTACATCCATATTAAAACACTATATATTCTTTTTATTTTTCTTTTATAAATGCAAAAGAAAAACTACCTACAAACAAAAGTATGCAGATAACAAGAACAAAGCAAAAGGAACTCTACTATACAACCACCAAACAAACTCTAGAATGAACTAAAGTCAGTATAAACCCTACTTGGAAGGAATTCTTGCATATAAGACAAGTCAATTGCTTTGGCATGGTGAAGTTAACCACACAAAGAAGAAGGAAACAAACACTCTCAAACTTCTGAACTCAAACAAATATCACTAACAAAGGCTTACCAGAAACATAAGACAAAAATCATGCCAATCAAAGGGGGTTGGGGGAAAGAGCAAAGAGAAAACCCTAATTTTATAAAAAGGATTACCACATATATAAAGAATATCCAAGAGGGATGACAATAAATCCATAGATTCATGCACCTACATAGGACACCAAAAGACCTACCAAACAGCCCACAATAGTAGAAAAAACCACAAAAATGAGGAAAAAAACATTGTTGTGGGGGAACACGGGGGTTGTACTATTAACAGGTCATTTGCCATACACAGGTTGATAGTATAGCAAGTCACATGTCCAAGAACATGTGGGTTGTACCACTGATAATTCATGTATCATACGCAGGTTGACAGTATAGAAAGTTGTGTGTACCAAACCAGACATGCGACTGTTCAGTCTGCAACTCACGTATGGGTGGAAAAATCCAAAAAAAAGTTAAAAACTACCTTAGGAAGGCAGGGAAGGTGTTCTATCAGACTAATAAGGTGTTCTTAGGTGGAAAGAAAGACTTGAAACCTTGCAAAAGATTGAAATAAATATAGAGAAACCCCAAACAGACAAGGATCTCCCCAACGGAGTCGCCAGTTCTGTTGTAAAAAAAAGTTTTCTATGGATATGGTTTAAGAGGCCATCAATGTACTAGGGTTAAAAGAGATATGCAAATGGTTCTGCAAGTAAATACAAGTAATATCAAAGATTAGAATGGTTCATACCTTATCCAAATGAAGGTTGATCCAAGTAGCCCTTCAATCCTCTTCTTACTCCTCTTGGTCCTCTTCCTCTATGAGACCTGTAAAACAAATTATACCTTCCTCAAACCAATATGGCCACATATAAAACATTGATAATCAAATATACATGAACTAATAATATGATTAACATCAACATCTAATCATAAATAGAGATTCAATCACACATTGAACAATGATTTGGGAAGAAGAAGGACGTCACATCTTTATTAATCTTGAAAACAAGTACAAGTATACCTTCTCTTCAAGTTCAGCACCTCATGAAACCTTGATCTGGTTCTACTGCTTCTCTTCTCCAAGGAACTCAGCCTTCAAGCTATTGAACACAAGGAGAAAGCTTCTAGGGAAAAGGTGTGGGCAAAGAGAGCCCCAAATCCTCTAGCATAACAATGCAAAGATTCAAGTCCCTTCTCATGGACCTCCCTACCTCTATTTATATGCTTTATGAAGAGTTAGGGTCGAAGACAAAGTAGTTACAACTGAAGGATTTAGTTGCATAACTACCCAAACTACCTGAATTTCAAAATACATATTTTTTTGACATTTTTAGGAGGTGTACATGGGTTGTCGAGACAACAATCGTGTACACAAGGAGGTATACGCGGGTTGCAATGCAGAAAGTCACGTATTTAAGGCATATGTGATTATTATATATAGCAACTTGCATACATATGTGGGTTTCCCTAAGGAAACTCACGTACACAGCAAGAAATCTCATTTTTAGGGTACTTCTGGGCATTTTCAAACTTTGGAGTCTTCCGAAAAGTTTTAGCCAACAAAGACACCTTTCTAATGGTGTAGATATGAGGTCAAAGGGAGTTACAGAACTCAAGATATGGGTCCTCCATGTTAGGTGTTTTTTCAATGATTTTTAGTGACTTTCATGAAGTGTCGTCATGGAAGTGTCAACATGCGACGGAATCATGGGAAAGTGGTCACAGGAAGCGATGTGTCATTTTCAGCTATAACACCTACTAGTTGTTATTACTGTGTCTTACAGTCTCAGGTTAGTGGTCAGGTAATTACCATGTTTAATATTTATATGACCTTGATTGATTATCTAAGTGACACTTATTTTCCCTTTTGTGATTATTAGCGAATAATCATAACCTAGCATAATTATTCTACATATTTATTTTATTTAAAGTATTAACCTATCCTTTTATTGTTGTTGGTAGTTTTATAACTTTGGTTAAAATCCAATCTTGGGCTCTATACATAACAATATTACCATCTCATATTTCATTTTCCATGGTCCTTGGCTTAGAGCCTAAGGAAATCGTTAAGCAATGATTTGAAGGCTTGGAGCCTAAAGTATATGATACATAATATACTTACACCTTGTATTGACTTAGGTGTGGTCAGTATATACTATGATTTAAGGGGTTTAAGCTCTTACATGGAATTGGAAGGTATACAAAATTGTAACATAGCATGACTATAGAGAAGTGGGTTTCAGAGTTTTATATGGGTAACAAGATGGTGCCATTAATGTGCCTTGGAGTTTGTGGTAGCCCAAGCTTAGGGCATGGATCATGATGGACTTGGTCATTTTTCCTGGTTTTTTTTTTGTCGACTCTACACAGTGGGGTGAAGGCGACTTCTAGGATGTCAAAGGTATGTGTCGTTTGGTTTCACTGCATTATGGTTTGTATGTTTCCTTCTATGGATATCATACTTCTCATTCCCATTTTCATGTTGTGGTTGCAGGTGACAAGGCTGTGGAGAAGATGGATGGTTTGTAGCGCAACTACGAGCCATGGGATAGCATTACCATTATAGTATGCCTGCTAATCAAGTCAATACTCTCCATCTCTCGGCTTTGATACTGGATTTTAACTTGTCGGGGGCTAGTCTACTTTCGTTTGGTTTTTATAGTTGTGTTTGGGTTTTGGGGGTTTGTGTGTATCATGAGAGAGCTCTGTTGGTAACACCACAGCATTGAGTTTTAGTGTTTGGATTTGTTTTGTCCTTAGGTGTGTATTTAATAATGAAATGGGATGTAACTTTAAAGAGGGCTTCTAGCCGTACGATGGAACTTGATGCCTTTATAGGCTGTGCCTGTAAATTGTAAATTTGGGTTTTGATTTATAAAATATACATAGTGGTAGCACCATTTCTTACAATGGTGCCACAACCATTGGATGACTATGTGAACTTGATTTAGGACTTATATTTTTTGTGTATACGAATCTATAATTTTTGGTTGTTATTTAAACTTGGTTTTTACGTGGTGTTTGCCTTTGTGGTTGGACTATGTAGAATTGCTTCTATTATTTGTGTTAGCTATGAGAATGTATATTTACTTCCCTTGTTATAATCATTAGGTTTATTATAATGATGCATTTCAATCCTGATTATTATGTACATAGTATTTTCCTTTGTTGATTTTTAATAGTTAGAAAGATGAATACCCTATCAGCGAGATGTCTTTGGGGCCATGCCTTACATGGCGTCGGTACTCTCCATCATAGCTGCGATATTGAAGGGGTTCTATACTTATAGTTGGTTTTTAATGTATAATGTGGAAATTTAATAAGTCGTGGGTGTAAACCCTGGATGGCTATTGTTTCTATAGATTAGGGTTTATTTTCGTTGACTGTGTGTTTAACTATGATGGTCATGGCCATGGAACACAATGTATTTGATTTGTAAGGTCTCATGACCTCCGTGTTAAAAGATTACTTAAAAACATAGCCTGCATACAAACTATGTATAGCGTGGCTCTGTGTAATGATTTTATGTTTGGCTTACAACCTGTGTGTAGATGATCCATCATGGCTTTGTAAAAGAAATAAATACCCTTCAAGATTTGATCCTGGGTTGTGTACTGTAATGAGGGTCCAGTAATGTAATGGTCACGAAATGGGAAAATAGAGGGTCCACAGGATTTGATCATGTGACCTCGTTGCACTTACATCGTTCTTATTTTAAAAGATTATTGCATAAGTATTACTGTCGTGGTTTGTATTATGGCCTACTATTTGGCTTGGATTCCCACAATGGTCGATACTACAACCTTTGTGTATCTAATGGTTTTTAAATTATTTTAATGCTACATTATTTATATTGTGGCTATGAGTAATATTTAGATGGGACTATTTGATTTATGGCATACGAGTTTTTATTATGAAACTTTGTAATATTATAGGGCTGTGAAAATGGATTTGGAAAAGGAACTAGATCATAGACCAATGAATGGTCTCAATACTTGCTTTGTTTGCTTGATTATGATAATGTTTATTTTAATGGAATTGATTTGGTATTTAGCGTATATTTGTTTAAGCAGACCTTGAAAGGTCTTCATTGGTTTTTATCTTAGATTTAATATTGAGCAGATAAATTAGATCTATAATTCTATTTTATAACTATTAGAATATACTAATATTATACTTAATTAGTTTTCTTGTTATTAGAATTACATGATACTAAATTAAATATAGGTTTAATCATCGCATAGATCTAAAATAGTGATTATTCAAACATGGCTCTGTTGACAAATGAAATCTGTCAGTAGAGTATATAGGCCAATGAACAGATAGGTAATAGATCTGAAATAAAACCTAGTTTGCAATTAACACAGTCTCAATAGTAAAAGTAATATAGGAACAAAACTACGGTGCAAAACCATTGATAAACATTTATAAATGAATTAAAATTTGCAGAACTAAACTAAATGAATAACCCTAGATAAATATAACATAAGAAGTAAAGTACAGCCGAGGGTTATAATTTAAAATGTAAACCCTAGAACATTTAAACAGAAATCAAACACATAGGTTGAGAACATATAATGTGAACCCTTGCCTAATTCAGCCAGCTTTTATTCTAGAAAAATAGGATATGCAGTATAGGATCTCATACCTATAATCTGAATCTTCTTTAATGGATGAACCTGCACACTCAAATAACCAGCATTAATAATTCATAGACAGATTTGACCTCTGTATTAAATGATTGAATCACTTGGGAACTACCACGTTCCACCCAACCATGACCTAGAACCATTCTTGGTTTCAATCCGGATCCCCCCAAGCTGGAATCCAACATGCAAGTAGATTAGAGCTCCTAAGGTAGGGTTTCCCATTTGGTATATCATGTCTTGATCAGTTCTACTTTTTCCTTCGAAAAAAAGTTCTCCAAGAATTTACTTGAGAGCAAAATAGGCAGAATCGTGAGTCCCAAAAGATAGATCAGAACCCCAAGCCTTTCGTTGGCTTGAGACTTTATAGAGATACTTTTAAGTCAATGGGGCAGTTAAATCAAGAAACCTTGATTTCTTGATTTAACCCTTATTAATTAATTTGGGTTGTTTTTAATATTTTAACTTAGGAACTTTTATCTAGATCATAATTTAAACTTTTGTAGGTATTATACTATTTATTATCTTTTAGTAATAAATAATAATTGATGGAGATTTTCCTTCTTTCTTACATTAATGATATTATTACTATAATTATTTTTTTATACATACCATGTATAAGATACATAATAATACCACATTTGTTAACATTTGTCTTTGGGCATCATATACCATGATCCCTAGAGTTACTGACACTTCTTCATTAAGGTCAAATAGGTAGCTAGTTAAGTCTATTAGGCTAGGCAACTATAAATATCCTTTCATGTTGGATTACCTCATATAACATGGTAGTTCTTTAGTACTTGATGAGAAATACAAAAATTCGAAATTTCACTTAATTATTTATAAATAAGTTAGATGAGATCAATATTTTTCTCGAGTCATTTTCACTCAAGAATTATTAATTCTTTTCAGTAACCCCTAGCGCTTACCAGAGCCCATACTCAATGCTAAAAATAGGGAATTACAAACTTAGTGCAATTCGAGATCTCTTCGGTCAACGCTAATGCTAGGATGTACTTGTATGATACACCTAGGGATACAATGGCCAAGGATCCGATGTTTCAGAGATTATACTCAACATCAACATGGAAGGCTGTAGGGATTATGCACAACACTTCCAATTATCTTTTCATGTGATCCAGAGCTTCTTGCTCAACACAAATGTAAGTACTCATGTTCTCCAGAGCTTCTTTCTCAAAGAAAAACATTAATTACCCATGTGCTCCAGAGCTCCTTACTCAACACAAACCATTAATTACACATGTGGTCCAGAGCTCCTCTCTCAACACAAAACATTTCATCCATCCTGTGCTTCAAGGTCCACGCCCAACAAAAACAAGTATATATATATTATCAATAATTGGCTTACACCCAATATATAAAAAAAATCATCATGTTCATATGGAGTGGGGTTTTCGACCCAATATATCAAAATAAAACATCAAGATAACATCATAACCAATAGGCTCATGCCTATAAGTGTTAGGTCCAAAATTTGGGATATGACATCCCTCCCTGCTTAGATCAACACTGCCCCTAGTGTTCTAGGGACTCGAAATGACATCGAGAAACAAGGCAGGGTAATCCTTTCTTATGGTGGCTTCATTCTCCCAAGTAGCCTCGTTGACTTCGAAGTGCTTCCATTTCACTTTCAACTAGACAATGGTGCGCTTCTTGATTTTCTCCTCTATCTTGTCAAATATATGAATAGGTTTAGGGATAAACTCCCCTTCGGGTTCCATCCGTAATAAGGACCAATCAACTACATGTTTAGTATCATAAACATATTTCTTTAATAATTATGCATGGAAAACATTATGGATTCTTACGTGCGCAAGTAATGCTAGCTCATATGCCACTGGCCCTTTCTTGGCTAGTATTTCAAAAGGTCAAAAAAATCTAGGTGCTAACTTACCACACCTACCCAAGCTCAACCAGCTTTGTTTTTCTTTTACCTTCAAGTAGACATGATCACCTATTTGAAAGTAGTTATCTTTTCTTTTCCAATCCACATAGTTTTTCTCACGGTCTTGTGCTTCTTTAAGGTTCACCTAGAACTTGGTAATCAATTGTTCCAAGTCCATTAATAAATTAGGCACTAACATGAGTCGATTCACCGGGATATCCCAAATAACTGGTGATCTACACTTTTGTCGATAGAGTACCTCAAAGGGACTCATCTTGGCGGAAGTCTGATAACTGTTGTTATATGCAAACTCTACAAGATGTCAGTAGTGTTCCCACTTAGTGGGGTTGTTTATGACATACATCCTAAGCATGTCCTCAATAATTTGGTTTACTCTTTCTGTCTTCCCATCTGTCTACGGGTGATAAGTAGTGCTAAAGTTCAATTGTGTCTCTAATTCGGAGGATAAAGGTCTCCAAAAGTTTCCTGTAAACTGAACATCTCAATCCGAGATGATTACCTTGGGTATCCCATGCAATCTAGATATCTCCTTCAAGAAGATATCAATAATGTTCACTTCCTCGTAGGTCGACTTCATAAGAATGAAGTGTGCTACTTTTGACAACTTGTCAATTACTACAAAAATAGAATCATTTTGCTTCTTACTTTTCAATAGACCAGTGGTAAAGTCCATACTAATGACCTCCCACTTCCATTCTAGAATGGGTAATGACTACAACAATCCCGAAGGATGTTGATGCTCAGCTTTGACTAGTTGAAATTCCTTTCACGATAAACATCGCAATGTTGAGCTTTAACTTAGGCCAAAAAAAGTGTCTCTTAATGGCAAATATCATTGTTTGATATACTAGGTGCCCTGAGTAGGGTTCTCGATGAAATTTCGTGAGGATGCTAGACCGAATGTCCCCTCCTTCTAGAACGTACAATATATCCTTGGACCATAGTAGTCCTGATTTGTCTACCTTGTATTTTTTTTTTGTTGAAATAACCTATCCTCTTGGACTTTCTTGAGAATTTCTACATAGAAAGGGTCAACTCTGTTTGATGTTCTAATCCTCTCATGCAAATATTCATTGGTTTGAATCAAAGTCGCCTCATATATTGTATGAGTCCATCAACTCAAAGCATCAGCAACCTTGTTCTCTTCTCCCTTAATATGCTTTAGCTCAAAATGATACTCACTAATGAAAGCCAAGCACCTAGATTTCCTTGCATTTAGATCCGGTTGATCGAATAAATATTTCAGACTCATATTGTCTGTCTTCAGAAGGAACTTCCTTCCCATGAGGTAGTGCCTCCACATATTCAAAGTGTAGATGATAGCCGCTAACTCAAGATCATGCGTTGGGTAGTTCTTCTCATGCTCTTTTAACTTTCACGATTCATAACAGATCCCGTGATCATTCTTCAAGAGGACTCCTCCAATTCCTTCCTTTCTTGAATCCATACAAACAATGAAATCCCCATGGGAATCCACAATTCATAGTATCGGTGTGGTCATCAAAAGCTTCTTAAGCTTTTGAAAACTTTCCTCGCACTTGGTCATCCATAAGAACTTATTTGTTTTTTCCTACAAAGCGGTCATGGGGCAAGTGATACTCGATAATTTTTCAATGAAATTTTGATAATATCCAGCTAATCCCAAAAAGGATTTAATGTCAGTGACACTAGTAGGGGTAGGCCAATCCTTTATGGCTATAATATTTTCTGGGTCCATAGTTATCCTTGTCTCAGAGATAATGTGACCGAAGTATTGTATCTGTGGATACTAAAAATCACATTTACTAAACTTTGCGTAGAGCTGATATTCTCGTAACACTCGTGTTACTATGCGAAGGTGCTCTTCGTGTTCCTCTTTATTCTTAGAATAAACTAGGATGTCATCTATAAATACCAAAACAAACTTATCCAGATATTTACTGAATATGTTGTTCATCATACACATAAAATTCACGGGTGCATCTGTCAACCCAAATTACATCACTACAAACTCATAGTTCCCATACCTGGTATGAAAGGTAGCCTTGTGGAAATTCTCGTTGTGAATCTGTACCTAATGGTGCTCGGATCGTAGGTCAATCTTTGAAAATATTTTGGCTCCCCCCACCTGATCGAGCAAGTCATTGATCTTAGAGAGTGGGTATCAGTTCTTGATAGTCATTTTGTTCAACTCATGGTAATCGATGCACATCTGCATCATACCATATTTTTTCTTTACGAACAGTATCGATGCTCCCCAAGGAGACACACTGCGTTAGATATACCCCTTTTCTATCAACTCCTGCAACTGCAGTTTGAGTTCCACCAACTCAGGTGCACTCATGCGATAATGGGATTTGGAAGCCGAAACTGATCTTGGTGTCGGTTTGATGGAAAAGTCTAGGTCTCGTTTTGAAGGTAATCCTAGGATTTCCTTGGGAAACACATCCTTGAATTCTTCAAGAACAGGAAATTCCTCTATGCATTTTTCTCTCTCCGACTCTATGTCTTAGATGTTTAGAGAAAACAAGTTGCAGCCTTTCCGAATGCATTTCTTCACTTGCAAGGCAGATATTTTCCTTACGAAAACGTTTTTTGGAATGCCTTGAACCTTTACTTGGTTCTCTTGGTTATTTGTACACATGATTGACTTGTGTAAGAAATTGAGCATGACATAGTGCTGTTCCAACCAGTCCATGCCGATAAGTATATCGTATGATCCTAAGGGTCGAATGTTCAAGTTTACTTTCGTAGGAAAACCATTCAGCTTTACCTCACATTCTTTAACTATTTCTGAAAATTTTCGTTTCGTACCTATGGCTAAATGAACCAGCCAAGGTTTATCATGTTTTACATTGCCTAGTTTGCATTCATCAACACTTTTAGGTGAAACATAGCTCTGCCGAGCACTGGGATCAATAAGTATTGAAATAGAAGTGTTCAATATCTTACCTTCTATCTCAACCATTGTATCTTGATGGTCTACCTGTTGGCCATCCAAAGCTACATAAATCTGCGGGGTTCTAGCTATGTCTTCTACAGATGGTTCTTCTTGTAAGTTGTGCAAAACCCCACTGATCTTGTTCTTAGAATATCGGGCATAATGAGGCCCACTGCATTTCCATCACTTGATCTATAGCGGAGTAGCATTGCATCCACTTTCTACTTCCTTGTTACCATTAGGAGCTGGTACATATAGCTTTGTACCAGATTTGTTGAAGTTCTTGTTTGCTGGAAAGTTGTTATTCTACTTTCTGTATGGCTGTGGGTTAAACCTAGGTTTGTGGTTATCGAAAATTTTCTTAGACTTGTCTCTATTTTGGTTCATGTTCTATTTTCGTAGCTACCCATGCTCATAGCAGAGTTTGGCCTTGTGCAGTGTGCCATCCAAAATTTTTGGCATGTCAAATTCAATCCTTTCCTAAAAGTTGGGAGGGAGACATCCTAAAAACTGTTGGATCTTTACCTTTTCATTTTTAATGTATGGTACATAATGTAGCAAATCTAGAAATCTATTAATGAAATCATCCATATTCATGGACCCCATACATATCTCGTGGAACTCTTTCACCTTTCGGTAAAGATCATTTTCGACATATATTTCTCTTGAAATATTTTTCGGAAGTTATCCTAGCATATTTCTCTTAGCTCATCTTTATTGGTGTGTTTCAAATCCCTCCACCATATTGCTACCTTTCCATTTAAATTATATATAGAAAGCCAATCCTTCATCTCACTTGAGTAGTTATGAACTTGGAAATATTTTCTTATACCTAGCAGCCAGTCTTCATCTTTCTCCCCAGTTTTTACTTCACCTTCATAGGCCGGGGTTATTATTTTTCTAAATTCCCCTTGAATACTGTCATTGCTTCTTTGTTTCTTTCTGCAAGGAGAAAGAGATTCCTCACTGGAAGGACTATGATGATCTCCTTTCGGTGCTTCAAGGGTACATTCCTCTTTTTATTCTTCTCTTGGGTTTTTGTCATGTTTATGGTAAGGTTCTCTTTTGGATCTGTTTTTGTACTGAGTAGGCTTTCCCTGTGGGCTTCTTCCTATCATATTTCTCAGTAATGCTTCATTAATAGCTTGTTGTTCCTTTCTTTCGTTCAAACTATATTTTCTGAAACTTTGCAATTCTTCTTGAAGACTGTGTATGGTCTTCAAAATTTCAGAATTTAATTCCACCACCAAATCTACTTCCGGGGTGGGCGTGTTCATCTTTCCTTGCCAGCCGCTATCTTTCTTAGTGTTCATAATTTGAGTTGTTCTGTAAAAATTCCTATAAATGCAAGAATTTTTAATAACAAGAAAATTTATGTTAGTAACAAATTTTAATAACATACTTTATTTTACTTGCAATGAATTCTTGGTGCACCCATAGGTCTCTTAGTATTGAAACTGGGCTCTGATACCACTTGTAATGTCCCCAAAAATTAAAAAAAAAAATATTAGGCTAGTAAAAACTACCTATGCTAGACATTATTGAACTTGCGGAATATAACATACACTAAGTGTACCACTATTTTATCGTAATTTGTTCTTACATTCTCCCTTCTTACTTTCAGTTACGATTATTAATGTGTTTTACATTATGGTATCGTAATGCCGATTACTAAACTGTTCTTACATTTATACATTGTTGTGTATGTGTAATTACTTGATTATATACTTTGTTCCTTTCTGCATATGTTTACTTTTTATTTACATGGTTCTAACTTAACCTTTTTTTTGGAACTAAAGTTAGTGGAGTGGCGGGACTAGTTCTCCCATGTGACTTCCTAAGAGGTAAAGTTTCTACTTGTTTAGCGAGCTTACTTAGTTCAATTTGAACTAAGGAACTTCTTTCATTTTACATGCAGCTTACATTTAGCAACAAGACTTGTTACGGGGTGATGAACATTTTTTAACATTAATACATCTACTTGTTGTTATTACTGTGTCTTATAGTCTTAGGTTAGTGGCAAGGTAATTACCATGTTTAATATTTATATGACCTAGATTGATTATCTAAGTGACACTTAGTTTCCCTTTTGTGGTTATTAGTGATTGTTCATAACCCAGCATAATTGTTCTACATATTTAATTTATTTAAATTATTAACCTATCATTTTATTGTTCTTGGAAGATTTATAACTTTGGTTAAAGTCCAATCCTAGACTCTATATATTACAATATTAACATGGCATATTTCATATGCCATGGTCCTTGGCTTAGAGCCTAAGGAAATCGTTAAGAAATGATTTGAAGGCTTAGAGCCTAAAGTATTTGATACATAATATACTTACACCTTGTATTGACTTAGGGGTGGCGAGTATATACTATGGTTTAAGGGGTTTAAACTCTTGCATGGAATTGGAAGGTATACGAAATCATAATGTAGCATGACTATAGAGAAGTGGGTTTTGGAGTTTGATATGGGTAACAGGATGGCACCATTAATCTTCCTTGGAGGTTGTGGTAGCCCAATATTAGGGCTTGCCTCATGATGGACTTGATCATTTTGCTTGGCTTTTTTGCTCTCGGCTCTGCATAGTGGGGTGAAGGTGACTTCTAGGACGTTGAAGGTATGTTTCATTTGGTTTCACTGCATTATGTTTTGTATTTTTCCTGCTATGGATATCATACTTTTGATTCTTGTTGTCATGTTGTGGTTGCAGGTGACAGGGTTGTGGAGAAGATGTATGGTTTGTAGTGCGACTACGAGCCATAGGCTAGCATTACCATTACGGTAATCCTGCTAATCAAGTCGATATTCGCCATCTCTTCACTTTGAGGTTGGGTTTTAACTTGTCAGGGGTTAGTCTATTTGTGCTTGGTTTTTATGGTTGTGTTTGGGTTTTGGGGGTTTTCCTGTATCATGATAGACCTTTGTTGGTAACACCACAACATTGATTTTTAGTGTTTGGATTTCATTTTCCCTCGAGTCTATATTTAATAATGAAATGGGATGTAATTTTAAAGAGGGCTTCTAGTTGTAAGGTGAAACTTGATTCCTCTACAAGCTCCACGTGTAAATTGTAAATTCGGGTTTTGATTTATAAAATATACACAGTGGAAACACCATTGCTTGCAATGGTGCCACGACCATTGAATGACTATGTAAACTTGATTTGAGAATTATAATTTTTGTCTATACGAATCTATATTGTGTTGTTGTTATTTAAACTTGGTTTTTACGTGGTGTTTTCCTTCATGGTTGGACTGTGTAGAATTTCTTCCATTATTTGTATTAGCTGTGAGAATGTATATTTACTTCGATTGTTATAAGCATTGGGTTTATTATAATGTTGCATTTTAATCCTTGTTATTATTTACATAGTATTTTCCTTTGTTTATTTTTGATAGTTAGAATGATGAATACCCTATCAGCAAGATGGATTTGGGGTCACGCCTTACATGGCATCGGTACTCTCCATAGCGGCTGTGATATTGAATGGGTTTTAGACTTACATTTGGTTTTTAATATATAATGTGGAAATTTAATAAGCTGTGGGTGTAAACCCTGGATGGCCATTATTGCTGTAGATTTCGTATTTACAAGGTTTATATAGTTAAGGGTTTATTTTCGTTGACTGTGTCTTTAATTGTAACGTTTGTGGCCATGGAGCACAACATATTTGATTTGTAAGGTCTCAGGACCTATATGTTAAAAGATTAGTTAAAAACATAGCCCACATACAAACTCTGTATATCGTGGCTCTATGTAACGATTTTATGTTTGGCTTATAGCCTGTGTGTAGATGATCCATCATGGCTATGTAAAAGAAATAAACACCCTTCAGGATTTGATCCTGTGTCATGTACTGTAATGAGAGTTTAATAATGCAATGGTTGCGAAATTGGAAAACAGATGATGACAGGATTTGATCCTACGACCTCGTTGCACTTACATGGTTATTACTTTAAAATATTACTGCATATGTATTACTGTCGTGGTTTGTATTATATCCAGCATTTTGGATTGGATGCCCACCAGGGTCGATACTACCACCTCTGTGTATTTAAGGGTTTTTAAATTATTGTAATGCTAATTTGTTTATACGATGGCAGTGAGTAATATTTTAGATGGGACTATTTGATTTATGGCATACAATTTTTTATTATGAAACTTTGTAATATTATAGGGCTATGAAAATGGATTTGGAAAAGAAACTAGATCATAGACCAATGAATGGCCTCGATACATTCTTCATTTGCTTGATTATGATAATGTTTATTTTAATGGAATTGAATTGATATTTAGCATAGATTTGTTTAAGTAGACCTTGAAAGGTCTTCGCTGGTTTTTATCTTAGATTTAATATTGAGCAGATAGATTAGATCTATAATTCTATTTTATAACTATTAGAATATATATATATATATATATATATATACCAATAGTATACTGGTTATATACTGATATGTAACAAACTTAAATAATAAAAAACAAACAACAATAATAATAATAAACATCAACATATATATAAAATAAATAATAATAATTAATAATGTCTTTACAAAAAGACATGACTCTTAATGAAAGGGTATTCCGCCAAAATATAAATAACGGGCCCTCAATTGTAATTTGGACTTATCTATTAATTTATTCATGTTTTATTATGTACGGATATGTATGTTACAATGGTATCATAGCTATACAGACCTTGGATAACATTATTTACACCTTCTGTAAATTTGGGTTTCCCAAAAAACTAGGACTTTGTCCTTAAAAAATTAAAAAAAATTAAAAAGGTAAAAGTAACCCCCCCCCAAAAAAAAGAGGTAAAAGAAAAGAAAAGGAAAGAAAAGTTAAAAAAGAAGAAGGTAAGAGTGAAACCACATGTGGTTTCTTAAAGTGAGTTTGGGTTTGAATATAAAAAGTGTATAATAATACTACAAAGAAGCAAGTGAGATTTGAACCTAGGTGGGGAAGGTAACACTTATTCCTCTCAACCACCCAATCTACTCTCATTTTACAAAACTATTGGAAAAAAAAAAGCAAAGAAGAAGGAAGATTGCCATTAAAAAAGGAAGGTCAAAAAAAAGGGAAAAAGAAAAGAAGACAAAAGTGAAGTAAAACACATTCACAAAGAATGGCAGCTACATATTCGGAAATGAAGCCACAACTGCAAACAACAGTGTACGAGTTAGATCAATATAAGGTGATCAATAAAAGTATACTAGCTGATGTTGAGACGTAAAAGTGGTTGAAAGAGTGCAGAGACAATGAGAATCGTCGCTTATGGAATCAAAATCGATAGCTAGAATGAACCATAAGTGAAAACAAGAAAATTTTATCTAACCACGATAAAGAAATATCATGTTTAAAAATTCATAATCAAAACTTAGAAGATGAGATCAGAAATTCAAAAAATGACAACAAATCACCATATGGATGTGATAATGAATTAGAAGAAGAAATAAAGCATCTAAACAAACTCATCATGGAAAAAGATGTTGCATTGGCACAAGTCCAAATGAAGTTAGAAAATCAAGAAACAGAGTTACGTCATCATAAACAACAAAAAGAAAAACTCCAGCAACAGTATGACGACAGTAAGAAGACACATAAGTTATACCTGACAAAATTCAACGAGGTGTTATGAAGCAATTCCGAATAAATTTTCAAATTAAGAAATCATAACAAGACATTAGTCACAAAATATAAGAAGTTGAAAAGTAGTCGGAAGACAGAACAATCTACGGAAGATATTGAAGGAAAACTTCTATACAAACAGGAAGAAAATCATTGTATCAAAAGGCATAACGAAGATCTTAAGGAACAACTTAAGAAGTCTGAAGATGACAGAAAATCACATGTAGAAGTGATTAAGAAGTTTCAAAATGATAACATGTAGTTAGAAAACAAGTTGGAAAAGATACAGAGTGAAACCTTAAAACCTCAGGAGACTAAAATACAACTTTTCGCTCAGATCAATGCTAAAAAAATGACACTCTTAAAATAAAATGACATTGTGAAAATTTCGACACCCCAACCATAAAAATAAATATTCTAAAAAGTGGGAAATGTCAAAATATAGAGGTACCAATGTGATCAAATCTCCTAATGATAGATTAGCATG
This sequence comes from Pseudotsuga menziesii, assembly GCA_001517045.1. Lineage (NCBI taxonomy): Eukaryota > Viridiplantae > Streptophyta > Pinopsida > Pinales > Pinaceae > Pseudotsuga > Pseudotsuga menziesii. The sequence continues at coordinate 168,330 of LPNX011050302.1, forward strand.
GAATGCCAATAGTCCACGACAAATCAATTTGGGATGGATTGATTCGTCCACATATCAAAATTTGTGCTCAACTCTTAGTAGTTCATATTGACATGTTTCGTCAGCTGCAATACCACAAAAAATGATGCAAAAACATTATAAGGCTTTGAGGACAAAGCCTTTCTAAGGGAGTGGCAATGTAACAAACTTAAATAATAAACAACAAACAATAATAATAATAATAGACATCAACATATATATAAAATAAATAAAAATTAATAATGTTTTTACGAAAATACATGACTCTTAATGAAAGGGTGTTTTGCCAAAATATAAATAATGGGCCCTCAATTGTAATTTGGAATTATCTATCAATTTATTCATATTTTATTATGTACAGATATGTGGGTTATTTCAAAAATTACTAAATTGATAATATCCAACTATGGATGTTACAATTTAGTAATGTAATGATTGTGAATGGAAAAACAGATGGTCCACATGATTTGATCCTGCGACCTCGTTGCACTTGCATGGTTCTTATTTTAAAATATTACTACATATGTATTATTGTCATGCTTTGTATTATAGCCTTTGATTTGGATTGGATGCCCACCAGGGTGGATACTACCACCTCTATGTATTTAAGAGTTTTTAAATTATTGTAATGCTAATTTGTTTGTACGATGGATGTGAGTAATATTTTAGATGGGACTATTTGATTTATGGAATACGAGTTTTTATTATGAAACTTTGTAATATTATAGGGCCATGAAAATGGATTTGGAAAAGGAACTAGATCATAGACCAATGAATGGTATCGATACTTGCTTTGTTTGCTTGATTATGATAATGTTTATTTTAATGGAATTGATTTGGTATTTAGCGTAGATTTGTTTAAGCAGACCTTGAAATGTCTTCGTTGGTTTTTATCTTAGATTTAATATTGAGTGAATAAATTAAAACTATAATTCTATTTTATAACTGCTAGAATATATATATATATATATATATATATAGTATACTGGTTATATACTAATATTATACTTAATTAGTTTTCTTGTTATTAGAATTACATGATACTAAATTAAATATAGGTTTTAATTGTTGCATAGATCTAAAATAGTAATTATTCAAACATGGCTCTGCTAACAAATGAAATCTGTCAGTAGAGTATATAGGCCAAAGAACAGAAAGGTAATAGATCTGAAATTAAACCTAGTTTGCAATTAACACAGTTTCAATAGTAAAAGTAATACAGGAATAAAACTAGGGTGCAAAACCGTTGATAAACATGTATAAATGAATTAAAATTTGCAGAACTAAACTAAATGAATAACACTAGATAAATATAGCATAAGAAGTAAAGTACAACCTAGGGTTATAATTTGAAATGTAAACCCTAGAAGATTTAAACAGAAATCAAACACATAGGGTTAGAACATATAATGTGAACCCTTTCCCAATTCAACCATCTTTTATTCTAGAAAAAATGCAATAAGCAGTATAGGATCTCATATCTGTAATCTGAAGTTTATTTAATGGATGAACCTACACACTCAAATAACTAGCATTAACAATTCATAGACATATCTGACCTATGTATTAGATGACTGAATCACTTGGGAACTACCACGTTCCACCCAACCATGACTTGAAACCATTCCTGGTTTCAATCTGGATCCCCCCGAGCTAGAATCCAACATTCAAGTAGCTTAGAGCTCCTAAGGTAAGGTTTCATATTTGGTATATTAGGTATGGATCAGCTATCGTTTTTTCTTCCAGGAAAATGTTCTCCAAGAATTTACTTGAAAGAAAAACAAGCAGAATAATGACTTCCAAAAGATAGATCAGAACCCCAACCCTTCCCTTGGCCTTAGAATTTATAGACAGACTTTTCAGTCAATGGGGTAGTTAAATCAAGAAACCTTGATTTCTTGATTTAACCCTTATTAATTAATTTGGGTTGTTTTTAATATTTTAACTTAGAAACTTTTATCTAGTTCCTAATGTAAACTTTTGTAGGTATAATACTATTTATTATCTTTTAGTAATAAATAATAATGGATGGAGCTTTTTCTTCTTTCTTACACCAATGATATTATTACTATAATTATTTCTTTATACATACCATGTATAAGATACATAATAATGCCACATTTGTTAACATTTGTCTTTGGTAATCATATACCATGATCTCTAAACTTAATGACACTTCTTCATTAAGGTCAAATAGGTAGATGGTTAGGTCTACTAGGCTAGGCAACTCTAAACATCCTTGCATGTTGGATTCCCTCATATAACATGGTAGTTCTTCAGTACTTGATGAGAAATATAGAAATTCAAAATTTTACTTAATCATTTATAAATAAGTCAGATGAGATCAATATTTTTCTCGATTCATTTTCACTTGAGAATTATTAATTCTTTTCAGTAACCCCTAGCGCTTACGAGAGCCCATACTAAACGCTTACAACAGGGAGTTACAAACTTAGTGCAATTCCAGAGCTCTTCGCTCAACACTAATGCTAGGATGTAATTGTATGATACACCTAGGGATACAATGGCCAAGGATCTGATGTTCCAAGGCTTATTCCCAACATCACATCGAAGGCTCGAAGGCTTATGCCCAACACTTCCAATTATCTTTTCATGTGTTCTAGAGCTTCTCGCTTAACACAAATGTAAGTACTCATCTAATCCAGAGCTTCTTGCTCAACACAAAACATTAATTACCCATGTGCTCCAAAGCTCCTTGGTAAACACAAAGCATTAATTACCCATGTGCTCTAGAGCTCCTCACTCAACACAAAACATCTCGTCAATCATGTGCTTCAGGGTCCATGCCCAACACAAACAAGCATATATATATCATCAATAATTGTCTTACGCCTGATATATAAAAAAATCATCATGTTCATATGCAATGGGGTCTTTGACCCAATATATCAAAATAAAACATCAAGATAACATCATAATCAATAGGCTCATGCCTATAATTGTTAGGTCCAAAATTCAGGATATTACAGTAACACATAATCATTGTAAACCTTATAACATCTAACCATTATAACCCACCTATAACCTTAATAAATTTTAATTTATGACCCCTATAATATATAGTAACTAGCATTTTACCCATATAACAAATAAAACTTAACCTACATAAGTCTTAATGGTTGACCCATAGCCCCTAACACATCTACCAATCAATCCCTAACTCTTATATTTCCTTACCCATGTGATCCTTGATTTTTATAGCTCTTAATATTTAACATTTAATTTGTATAACCTTAATTCTTAACCAAAATTACTATTAAGCTCTACCACTCAACCCCTTACACCTATTTTTCATAACGTATACACTAGTTATTAAATAGTATATTAAATAGTATGACTACTAATACTTATAACATTTACTTCTTGTAATACATATACCCCTAACCCTTAAATTATATATGACCTAACACTTATTACCATATTTACCACCTCAATTACCATTATAATAGATATAAAACTATATCTCTTGATCTTTATAATATTTTTGTGCTTATCTCTCTAAACATTAATTTCTAACCCTTATAAGCCATACACCTTACACCTAAGTCATATAACCCCTAATACTTAACCAAAATAATCCCTAAAACATAACTCTTAGCTCTATAGGTGTGTATCCATTACTGTTTCACTGTGCTATTGGAATTTGTCTTAAATTATATCCCAATAATATCAAGTTTATGTAAGTGTAAGACACTAGCACTTCCACTTGTTTTTGAAGGTGTAAAGATCTGTCGGGCACTTCTTTTCTAGGGTGTAGTCAATGAAGCATAGGATGAACCGGCATTTTTCCAGTTGAAGACAATGCTCAGCTCTGGGAGATGGGCAGAGGTAAAAAGGAATGCGCAGAAGGTGTAGCTACGCATGCCCTAGAGGTGAGGAGGTGCTAACAGTGCAGCGTGATGAAGGAGTAGTTATGCTCATGTGCTCATGAAGTTCAAATATTTCAGCAAGAGCGTAGCATTAGTCTGGCCTGCTCCTACTTGCTCAGCATATTTCGGCAAGAAGAATAAAACCTCCAGTGAGAGAGAAAGCATATGGGGAAGGCTAGCTGTATGTATGGGAGGTTCACAGATGGATTGAAAGACCAGAGGCTGTCATGAATGAGGCGCTATGGTTGCTTCACGCTAAAACCCAAAAAACAAGACAAATAAGCAAATAGGAAACGCAAAGAGAGAGAGAGATGTCTTTTAGCAAAAACCAAGAGGAAGTTTTTTATTAGGGAGCATCCTCTTATATAATGAGGATCTTTCTTATTTTCATAAATAAACATAATTAATTAATAAACCTAATTTATCCTTTCTTCATATTCTCCACACTGCCCAATTCCTCCCTGTTTAGATCAGGAAGCGTCCTGGCTTCCATGAGAAGGTGAGGAAACATTTTGTGCAAGACTTCAGCTGTGATCCACTTTGCCTGAGCTAGGATTTGTCCTTGATGAGGCACCAGATAAGAAGTGTATATCCAGTGCCTTGTAGAATGGGTCTCAGTGTCCAAGAGAGTGTCTTTTTCCAAGGGGAGTTGGAAGTCTGGAATGTTGTCAACTGGATGAGTAATGATGACTGGTTCTTCCAGTAGGGGGGGCTCAAACAACTTTAGATGATTGACATTAATGACATTTTGGATTCCCAGTTGTGGTGGAAGATCTAATCTGTAAGCATTTTCTCCAATTTTGTCAAGGATACTATAAGGGCCATATCTTATTGGCAGGAGCTTGTGATTCTGGCCTTTGAAGCATTTTTTATCCAAGTGTAACCATAATTTATCTCCAGGTTGAAAGGTCAATAACTTCCTTTGTTTGTCATGGTGTTGCTTGGCCAGATCTTGAGCTGCTTTGAGTGTTGCTGTGACTGTAGTGTGGTGTTGTGAAATTTGTTGTAGAAATCATTGGGCTGAGATTTGTTCCTTCTGTTGGTGCACGGTACCTTGAGGAGCTAAAGTGAGTGGGAGCTCTACTGGAGATGCTGGTTGGAAGCCCAAGCAGACTTCAAAAGGAAAAACACGATAGAGGAATGTGTGGCCTTGTTGTAGCTATGCTGGAGGATGTGCAAATAATTGTCCCATTGTTTGCTGCATCCAAAGTGAGTTCTAAGAGCATGGACCAAGACCTTGTTCACCACTTCTGTTTGGCCATCTGTTTCAGAATGGAATGCTATTGAAAACTTGAGTTTTCACCCTAGTAGTGCCCACATTGTCTTCTAGAATGTACTTAGGAATCGAGAATCTCTACTTGATATGATAGTGCTTGGTAGGCCAAAATGTGGCCAAACATGCCGAAAGTATAACTCTGTTGTTTGTGTTGTTGTTGTAGTTTTTGTGCATGGAGTAAAAAGTGCCATTTTGCTGAAGCAGCATACCACTACCTAGATTGCATCATGTTTCTTTTGGGTGGTTGGGAGTCCACTGAGAAATTCCATGGAGATTGACTCCCAAGTCCATGAAGGAAGAGGTAATGGATGATATAAGCCATGTTTCCAATTGGATGTCTTGGATTGGGAGAATAATGCACAAGCTCTGATAAATTTCTCAACTTGGGGCTGCATGGAAGGCCAATGGAAATGGCATTGCAGATTTTGGATGGTCTTCGTGCTACCAAAGTGACCACCATAGGATGAATCATGTGCCTCCCTGATGAGCAAGAGGCATTCCTGTGAGTGTGGAATACATAGCAAATTGAATTTATAAAGCCAACCATCGCAGATAGTGTAGTCTAGGAAGGGGGTCTGATTGATCTCTATGGGTCTGTGCAAGGCTATCCAAATATTTTGAAAGTCCAGGTCGGTAGCAAATTGGTCCTTCCATGTGTCATAGTTGGTACAACGCACCTCTAGAATGGAGAGGACTGTAGTAGGTGGCTGACTGAGCAAATCAACCATCTTATTTGAAGTGCCTTTCTTATATTGGATTACCAAGTTAAACTGTTGAATGTAGGAGGCCCATTTAAGGTGCCTTTGTTCCTGAATCTTTGACTATGAATTGATGAAAATCAAAGGATGGTGGTATGCATGCAAGATGGTTTCTTTACCAAGCAAATAATGTCTCCATTGCTTGAGGGGATTGAACTAGGCTATAAAACTCTTTGTCATAGGTGTTGTAGTTCATCTTGTCCTGGGAAAGATTTTCAGAGTGATAAGCAATGGGGTGGCCTCCCTATTTAAGCACAGCCCCAATAGCATATTGTGAGGCATCGAACTCAATCTCAAAAGGTTCAGAGGGATCTGGCAGATGTAAAACCAGTGATGAGCATAGGGCTTCCTTGAGCTGATTAAAATGACTAGTGGCTTCATTAGTCCAATTAAATGTTGAAGTACTACTAGAAAGCTGATGTAAAGGACAAGCAATCTGAGAAAAGTGCAGAATGAACTTAGTATAGAAATTTATTCCACCCGGAAATATTTTGAGCTCACTCGCTGAAGAAGGGAGTGGCCATTGCTTCAATGCTTTGATATAGGTTGGATCCGGTTGAATACCTTCCGAATTGACCACAAATCCTAGATATGGAACTGTATTCTTACCAAAATATGACTTCTTTTATTTTACCTGCAACTTGTTGGCTCAGAGGATTTGGAGAATTTGTCAAACATGTTGCATGTCTGTATCCCATGTATGACTGAAGATGAGAATGTCATATAAGTAGATGACCACCGTGCAGCCCAAATGTGGTCTAAAAATGTCATTGATGAGCCTCATAAATGTTGCTGGAGTGTTGGTGAGGCCGAAGGGCATGACTTTCCATTCATAAAGACCAAATTTTGTCTTAAATGTTGTCATCCATACATCCTCTGGGTTCATTCGAACCTGATGGTAACCAGCTATTAGATCTAGTTTTGTGAACCATTTTTCTCCTTGGAGGGTATCGAATAACTCCTTAATTCGAGGTAGTGGGTAACGGTTTTTTATAGTATCTTTATTAAGGGACCGATAATCAGTGACAAGGCGCATGTCTGGCGTATGTCATTTGGGAATAACAAATGCGGGAGACACGTAAGAAGAAGAAGAGGGTTGGATATGACCGGAGTTAATGAGTTCTGTCAATTGTTTTTCCATTTCCTCCATTTCTGTGGGGGCCAACCGGTAAGTGGGGGCATTAGGTAAGGTAGATCCGAGGATGAGATGGATTGAATGGTCTATGTACCTAGAGGGGGGGAGGCCTGTAGGAGGTTAAAATACATCAGCAAATTATTTGAGTAAGGGATTCATGGCTTTAGGAATAGGATGAGTGGTATTGTTTGGTGGTACAAGGCGCACCAAACAGAGAGATATACACTGATTAACTTGGACATGTGGGGTTTTCTCGATAGTAGAAGGGGTTTTTGGTGTTGCTTCTATTAATATATAGGTGTGGCCATCTTTTGAAAGCTTATACTGGTGACCTTTGGCTAGATAGATAGCATTTCTTTGTGATTGGTAGGGTATTCCTAATAGTAAATCTAAACAATCCAAGGGGGAAACATCACAGAGAACAGCGTATTTGAATTGGCCTATAGCAAAGGTGACAAGGCATCGCTCAGATACTAGGAGACGGGGACCATCCTTCTAAACCCATCCAAGCTGATAGGGGTGTGGGTGTGGAGTAGTAACCAGGTTAAGGCGGTTGACTAGGGCTTGAGATACCAAATTCTTCTAGCTTCCATTGTCCATAATCAGTAAGGATAAATAATTTTTTATTTGGCAATTATGAGTGAAAATTGGTTGGGTTGAGGAGTTTGAATCATCGTGAGTCATTAGGATCAAAGAGGGATCCATTGCTGTGGGATTGTCTAGAGCAACTTCTTCAGTGTCCTCAGCTGGTGGAGTATTAATGAGCTCTGTGAGTAAGGCTTTGTTGGTCTTTAGATTTTAGAGGGTTCGACAATCTGAGGAGTTGTGTGAGGTAGCCTTATGGAATGAACACCAAGGTGTTCTTGTATTTGTATGGCTAACAAGATTTTGAGGTCGAGTAGGTGGAAAATGAGCTGAAGAGTTGGAGATGGTTGTTTGAGAGGGAGAGCCATTAGGGTTGGGGTGGTATTCAGGAGTACGACCCCTAGGAGCAATCTTTCTTTCGATAGCCAATGCTCTATGAAAATTTTTATCTAATGTTGGATTTTTAAATAGCTCGACCTCTCTACGGAACTGGATCAATAAACTAGCGATAAATTTAAGAATGAGTACCTCTTCTGGGTCTGGAATGTGGAGCTGTAGGTGTAGTTCGCAAAAGAAGTCGATGTAACCTTGAATGCTTTGTGAAGGAAGTTGTTTGTTTTGATGCCATCTCATCCATAGAGATTGTACATACCCTGGTGGGTAGAAGCAGGTTCTCAATGCATCAGAAAGTTGAGCTCAAGTTCTGATGCGTGTGGGGGATGAAGTTCCTGGAGTAGTTCCAAGTTCCACCACAAATGTTGTGTTTTCTTGCTCATTGTTCCACCAGGTTTGTGCAAGGATTTCAAGTTGTAAGGAGGCAATTTGAATCTTTCTCTCCTCAGTGAGTCTTGTGCATGTGTTAAAGTAGTTGTAGAGGCTACAAATCCATGAATCAACAGCTTCTCCATTGGTTTGCCCCACAAACTTAGGGATTTGTACTCTAGTGTCCAATCGGAATGGGTCTAGATTGGACTGTTATTGCATCCTCAACAACTCATTGAGTACAGAAGCAAGATCTTGAATTGGATTTGAAGTATTGGAATCCAATTCTACTGCCAAGGGATCTCTTCGAGGAGGCATGGTGAGGCCAACTGAAGATTGCAACCAACGTAGGTGGTCAGAAAAAAACCTGAAATAGAGCAAAGGAGTTGTAGGCCTAGAGAGAGAGATGTGTATTGTTTTAGATCTGTGAACCTCCTCTCTATTGTAGCTGAGATCTGTGCGCCATTGGGGCTATGATATCTGTGTATTCACTTGCATTTATCAACGTGGAGGATGGTGAAATCTAGAATGTTTCATTAAAAATATCCAAGAAAAAATTGTTGGTGCCCATAGTCAAGATCTTAAGGCTTTGATACCATTTTATCTGTCGCGCACTTTTTTTTTAGGGTGTAGTCAATGAAGCACAAGCTGAACTGGCATTGTTCCAGCTAAAGACAATGCTCAGCTCTAGGAGATGCACAGAGGTAAAAGGGAATGTGTAGAATGTGTAGCTACGCATGCCCTGGAGGTGAGGAGGTGCTGACAGTGCAATGTGATGAAGGAGCAGTTATGCTCATGTGCTCATGAAGTTGGAATATTTCAGCAAGAGCGTAGCATTAGTCTGGCCTGCTCCTATTTGCTCAGCATATTCCGGCAAGAAGAATAAAACCTCGAGTGAGAGAGAAATCCTATGGGGAAGGCTAGCTCTCTGTATGGGAGGATCACAGATGGATTGAAAGACCAAAGGCTACCATGAATGAGGCGCGTTGGCTGCTTCATGCTAAAACCCTAAAAACAAAACAAATAAGCAAATAAGAAACGCAGAGAGAGAGAGAGACGTGTTTCAGCAAAAACCAAGAAGATGTTTTTTTTATTAGGGAGCATCCTCTTATATAATGAGGAGCTTTCTTATTTGCATAAATAAACATAATTAATTAGTAAACCTAATTTATCCTTTCTTCATATTCTCCACACTGCGCATGTAAATAATATTCAATCATTTCCTTTCTTTATATCTTAACTACCATCATTTATCCTTCCAATGTAACATTCGTCCCATAATTAACTAACACTATCAAGTTGTTTTTAAGATCCATGAGTATGAGATATAGCTAAACAATGTGAGTTGAAAAACATATGATTACATGAAATTTTTGTCATCATCTCATAAAGGTTCATCACCAAGAAGATTGCCATGAAAAATAGTCTAAAATATTTGAACTTATTTAACAATACTACCTTGGAACAGTAGATCAAAGGCTTTGCAATAGTCTTTGTGTGTTGGTTTATTTTTAAACCTACTTTTAATGTTGGTTTACTTTTAAACCTGCTTTTAAGATATTTTTATCTTTTTGGAGATAAAAACCTAATTTCAAAGAAATGGTGGTTTAGTTTTAAACCTACCTTTAAGAGATGTTTATCGAAATTTTTATTTTTACTAGATAAAAACCTAATTTCAAAGAAATGGTGAAAAGATTCAATAATGTATTTAGAATTAATAGTCCTACCATTAAACTCAAATTTTGGACCCGCTGCTTCACCCGGCTAGATTAATCAATCTGCCCCTTCAATATATACAGTTGTCGTGTGTGACAATTGCAGAATACAGCCACAGAGCCACGTGGCTATACAGTTATCATTATGTACTGTATAGTTATCCGGCTCCGGAGACTGTATATGATGAAAATTGAGGTCAATCATCTGATTAAATTCTATGGATTATGGCATCTTCGGCGCAGATGTTGTCCCGTATTAAAATCGTATATTTCTTTCCTTTTTGGGTTGTTGATGCTAAATTTTCTGATTTAGTTTATCACTTTACCGTATATTTTGTTAAAAATCTCAAAATACGAACCATCTACAAACCATCTAATTATCTTAAAATCCGTCCCAAAAATATTTTTAAAGGAAAAATTCTGAAATGGAATTATCACTTGGTTTTAAATAATTTTAATAAAAAATAAGGAATCAACAAAATATTTTATAGTTAAATTAATTTTATATACCTTTAAAATATAAAATAAATTAATCTTTGTAATATAAATTTAGTTTTTTGATGATTATGTAATTTTTTATTTATAACTTTTTTTTTAATTACTTATGACCAATTGCTCTAACCTTAGTGGTAAAAAATATGTATATTTTATTATAAAGGTTTCTCATGGTTTTGAATAGTTCGTTTATTAGTCAATGTATTCGGTGTGAACACGGGAGGGGTGAATAAGTGGGATTGAGACTAGAGACACAATATTTCTCAAGGTTTTGCAAATGGATAGCAAGCTAAATGGACACAAGCTTTGTTTTATTTAATAAGAAATTAATTTTATAAAAAATAAATTCACTTAAAATTAAAATATGTAAACAAAATCTGAATTTCAAATCACAATGTGAATCATAGTCGAAATCTTCCATGTTTTCAATATTTTCTCAGTATAATTTCCATCTTGTTTATAAAAAATCTTAGAATCACATATATTAACTATGGAAATTGCATAGTTTCTATGCATAATAATTTACAAAATTGAAGAATTTATATGCTAATTATTATGCTTGGGATGGTGTGCAAACCCAATAAGGTTTCCACTTCAATCCCTCCAGTCCCCTAGAAATAAATAAAAGTATGTGGCACATAAAATATTCAACCCCTCCAATCTTGTAAAATATTCTTATGGGATTTGAGGGGTATATATCTTATCTATGACATACCTTTATTTATTTAGGGGATTGGAGTGGTCAAGGGAATCTCTATTGGGTTTGCACACCAATCGTGTAAATAAATAAAAAAATTTGATGTAGCTCCAATCCTGTAAATAAATAAAACTATGTTGTAGGGCGCTAGGTGAGTTGGTTCATCCAACCTCCTCTAGTTGTAAGACTTTGACAGGTCACACATCCAAGTCAAAGTGCTCACATAAAAATTCGCATGCAAATGTGCTAGCTAGTGTGTAAATTTTGAAAAGTTGGTCGTTGGTGGAAATGTAGACCAAAGCAACTGTGAATGTCGAACTTCTGATTATAAATAAAAAAACAAAAACTATGTTGCAAAGAACATATTTGTTTGAAGGAAGTTAAATACTCACAATGTGGTTTAAATTATAAAAACATCATTAAAAATGTTAATTTAATTTTTTTTATTGTATATAATTAAATGAAATAAAAATAAAATAAAGTTATGATGATGATGATGATTAACCTCACCCATTTGGTTAATGAGACGTTAAGAGTAGAGATAGGGATTATTTGGACTAACGTAAACTTTTTTTCCTATCATCAAAAATCTTAGAAAAAAACATTCCTTGGTCATTGTTGTTTTGGCACATTAGAAGACCATGGAGGTTATAATTTTAACAAAGATTACGAAACTCTGATCGAATGTGGGTGTACACAAGGCACTGTAGACGAAAATGGCATTCATCCTCAATGCTCATAGACTCATAGAGCTTGCAAATACTTTTTCCCATGGTATTTTAGGAATTGTCCAACACCCTGTTTCATTATGAAGCTCATGAGAGTTCGTTTTTATCTTGAATATATTAAGTTTCTTCTTCGAACTAGTTTTTTTTTATTAATAACAAGGAACACATTATATTACTTATAGTACAAAAAGAAAATTACATTCATACCCATCCAGTTGGAAGAACCATGCTTAACCAGGAATTTCTCCAGAGAATTCAATTAGTCATTTCCCCAACTCCTCAAGCCCCTAATATTTCTTTGTAACATGGCATCATAACCCACCCACAAATTTACAATTTCATGAACATAAACTTTCCTTTGACCCTTGACTTGGTGGCCCTCAATCCAGTGTCTGCACAGAGACAGACTCTGAGTGATGGCACCACCCTTAATTAGTGAATCCAGACCAAAATGATTACAGACATACTTAGACAAAACAATATCCAACATATGCATAACTAGACAGAAGCTTAGATGGTCAAGCCAAAGTAGCAGAAATAGAAAATTCCAAACGCTTAGAGAGCCCCAAAAAAACCCAAACCTCCCATGGTCCTTACTGTGAAGGAGGATCAATGGAAGAATGAGGTTGTGCATCCTTGTCTTTCTCCCCCCGTGCGCTCCAGTAAATATTCCGCAATCATATCCAACAGTCTGAAACCTGCAGCACTTTCTTGCTTCCCATGCCAAATCAAAGTTAAGGCCTCCTAGATAACGTGCCCCATTTGTGCCTTCGCCTGCATGTCATGAGAAAGAAGAATTCAGACCGCCCAAAATGGATTGGCCACCATGGGCCTCCCTTGATGATTCTCATATTCACGAAGCGGATCAATTTCCTTGGCTACTATTTGGGCTTCCACCATAGCCGGTGTCTCCGCCATGTATTATGCCCCCAATTAAACATCAGAGGGACTAGATTATCATCCACAAGCAGGGAATTACTAGCTGAGCTGCCCTAGGGTAGATTACCCCCCTCAGTTCTTCCACGCTCCTCCTGACGACGTAACACATGCCATTGCTGAGCCATAGTATCCCAAAGCAAATAATTTTGGAGGACCTACAAATGAAGGAAATCAAGTCTGAACTCAAATAGGGTGATCCATTCACTATCCAAGGATAAATATATAGCCATTCCCCTCCACTGGGTGATGTAACCAAACCTCGATGCTTCTGACTGGTGTTTCCATTTCACATCCTTCAGAGCATCAACCTTACAGGTCCAGAGCCCATTAACGTTTTCCATATCCATATTTCCATGCAAAATACCAACATACCTATCCCCCATTCATGACCACCTCGTACGAGATTTTTTTCTTTTGACAATCTAGGAGTAGAAGCTCGAAAGTACTCCACTGGTGTGCCCACTCATGTAGAATTTTTTTTTCAGTCGCTTCTACTACAAAATCCTCCTGGGTTCATAGAGTTAAAGTTATTGTTTCTTTTAAGTGAGTTTCAATCATCGCCCATATTTCCTCAACCTGCCTCTATTTATTTTAAAAAATTCTTAAGTTCCGTGTTTTCCAAATTTTCTAGACTGTGAAGCCAGGAAACAACTCCCAAACCATGTTCACAATTTTATTTTTGAAGATGTTCTTCAGCCATTATGCAATCTTTAGGTCAGGCCTTCCTTTATGTTTGTGATTTTTTTTTAAAAACCCAACACCTCTTTCCTAGATGTTGTTCACAATTGGACACTCATCCAGAAGGTGGTTTATGGTTTCATTGTTGCTTTCACAAAGGTAGCATCTTGATGGACCCATGGTCACCCGAGCCCGTATATTATCCTATGTGAGAATGCGACGTTTAAGGATGAGCCAGTTGAATTATGCTACTTTCGGCCAACATCTCCCACCCCATATTTTCCTCCACTTAGCCTCCTTTTCCATCCTATGAGTTTCAGTCAACAACTCCGTGGCCTCTTTAATATTGAAGCTTCCAAGGTTGGAGTATCCCCATCTAATCTTATCTGTTCCATCATTCCTAGGGATCTTCCTAGAGCAAATTTCCATGTAGGAATCTTTAATGTCCTGTGGTGGTGCAAGATCTTACCACCATGCTTTCCCTTTCCATGTCCTAAATATTTTGTGAGGGGACCCAGAATCCTAAAATTCACTCACCTTTTTCAACTGGCTATTCTAAAGATGATGGATAAGCGTCGGAACATCATCTTGACTTTCTATGCATTGCTCCTGATTCTAGGCCTCTCTAGAAAACAACGCCAAACTGCCATCTCTTACCTCCGAGAAACTGTGTCTTTGAATGAGTCCTCAGTTTTCCTAAGTCGATTTGTAGATGTTGGAATGTGGGATGTGTTCGCTGAATCTTTTAAATGATTATTTAAGACACTGGGATTCATATTTCACATGCCATAGCTTAGCTCATGGTTCTTCCTCGTGGGTTATCCATTTCTGTGAAATCTTGGCTCCCATCTCTTTATTTATATCTAATTGGTCATGTAGTGCAAAAACCCCCACATATTTGGGTTTGCATAATGTTTTCCAGTCCACCAGTCGCCATTTTCTGTTTCCATCAGTTTCCCCCCACTGAAAGTTCCTTTGGATATTCCTAATATGCTTTATGACTAATTTTCATGCTGCCAAAACTGAGAAGAGATAGAGAGGCATAGCTTGTAGGACATATTTTACCAATATAAGTCTGTTGGGGAAGTTAAGGGCTCTCAAGGTCCAATGGCTAAGCTTATGCTTAATTTTGTCCAAAATATCCTTCCATGAAACTTGTCGGATAGTCTATTTGGCTAGCAGTGCTCCTAAGTACTTGGAAGGAAGCCCTCCTTTTGAGAATTCATAGATCCCGAGGATATCCCTTTTGGTGATTTTCAGAGTATTGAAGAAGTATACCTGGGATTTGTCCTTATTGATTTCAAGTTCGTTGGTTTCTAAGAAGGTATCCAACACTTATTTTTTGCTGCGGGGCTTCTGGAAAGTGGAAGGGCCCATAAGCATTGTGTCATCTACAAACTGTTGATGGGTTTGAGGTTCCATCTCAGTATTAAGGCATATCCCTATAAGCATATTATCATTGCATCAGTTCTTAAGCATTCTACCTAATCCCTCAGCTGCAATTATGAACAAAAAGGGGGACAATGGGCCACCCTGTCTGATTCCTCTAGAAACCTGAAAGGGAAAGGAGGGAGTCTCACTCACTAGAATGGAGAAAAAGGATGATGAGACCAATTTCATAACCCATTCAATGCATTGGTCAGAGAACCCTAAATCTTGAAGAACGCTTGCTAAGAATTTCCAATTCAGTTTATCATAAGCTTTAGACAGATCCAATTTCATAAGCATACCTATGATTTTCCTCATTTTGACCGAATGAACGGTTTCATGAACCAAGATGAATCCATCCAAAATTTTCCGTCCTTCAACGAATCCTGACTGCTAAGGAGGAATGAGGAAAGGAACCAAGGGTCGAATCCTATTGGCAATTACCTTAGAGATAATGTTATATATGACATTACTAAGGCTGATCGGTTTGATATTTCTAGGGTCTTTTGTTTGATTTTATTTTGGAATAAGCATGAGGAAGGTTGCATTAAGAGCTTTCAAAATATTACCTTTCTTCCTTGAATCCTACATCAAAGCCCATACTTCCTCTTTCATCCAATCCCAACAACAATTGAAGAAGTTAGAAGTGAACCCGTCACGTCCCGGGGCTTTGTCATTCACTATTTGTTTGACCGCAGCTTCAACTTCTTCCAACTCAATAGGTTTCAGAAGCATGAAGTTATTCTCTTTCGTGATAAATTTTGGTATGTACTGCAACACCTTCCTCTAAGCGGAATCCTTGTCCCAATATGGTTCCTCCAGGAGTTTGGAGAAAAAGGAATTCAAAGTGAGTTCTAGGTCTTCATGAGTCTCGACAATGTTTCCTTCCTCTGATTTCATTCTTGCCATGTGGTTTCCCTAGCGATGTTGGATGGCAACTTTGTGAAAGAAACTAGTGTTTCATTCACCTTCTTGGAGCCACTTAACAATGGATTTCTGATTCCATAATACTTTCTCCTATTGTTCCCTTTGGCTAAATTCTTGAATCAACGTTTTTTCTTGCTCCCGAATGTCATCCGAGAAACCGCTTTGCATACCTTTGATTTGAACCTCTTTGATTTTCCTATCCAACTCCGCTTTAGCTTGAAAAATATTACCAAAGGAGTCCTTGTTCCATTTCTTGATTTGGGATTTTAAGAGTTTGATATTTTGTTGAAACCAGTACATCTGTATTCCTCTCATGGTTGGAATTTCCTCCAACCATTCTTTTAGTTTCTCTGGGAAGTCAACCTGGAGGAGCCAAAATTTCTTGAAATAGAATGGTCTTCGCAGGTTAACCCCCATGATTTTCCATTCCAAACTTATAGGAAAATGGTACTATGATCCCACTGACAGAAGTACTACAGCCCTCAGTTCTCCTCCATCCATCATAATGGATTAAGAGACCAAAAAGCAGTTTAGCTGATAAGATATTCCCCTGTCTCCTTTTCTTTTATTGTTCCAAGTAAATGCACCATTGGTCATTTTGACATCAGCCAGTTTTAGGTTATCAATAACTTCATTAAAATATTCATTGATGGGGTTTAACCTCCATATCCCACATTTGTTTTCGTCAATATTCCTGACCAGTTTGAATTGCCCTCCAAGAATCCATGGTTTTCCTCCCGACATCCTTTTGAGCATCCCTAAAGATTTCAGAAAAATCATTTTATGTTCTACCCAAGGAGGTCCGTAAACATTAGTCATGAACCCCTTGGTACTTATGCCTAAGATCTGGAATGCTACCGATAGAGAGAACTGAGTTGCAGAGAATTCATAGAGGACACCTCTCTTGGGTTCCAAAGAATCCAAATACCTCCTACTGCTCCTTTCGCATCCACTGCAATAGCCTCACATCCCCACCAAACTTTTCCCCCAATAATTTTCAGTTCATCTTCCGAGCATTTAGTTTCTTGTAAGAAGATGATATTCGGTTTTTCCATTTCTATCCTTCTCCTTAGAAGATGAATATTCAAGGTACTGTTACAGCCTATGATAATCCAGGATGTAATCAACATTGGAAACGTATTTATTACCAGGAGAGAGGGTTGCATCTATGGTGGGATACTCCCTAGATGCAACAAGTTTAGCCCCTACCATTTGAATTCTTTGGACATTGCTATGCCTTCCTCATTTTTCTTTTTACCCTTTCTTTTTACCATCAGGGTCCTTGAGGGATTTAGACGTGATTCCAATAAACTTCACCATTGTTTCCTTGATTATCGCCTTTTCCAACAATGTGACTTGTTGTGGAGGAATTGTTTCGGGGACCTTCTCAAAGCATGCTGCTTCCAGACCTTCCAGATCAAGATTCCCTATCTCCATATCCTCCCCTTCAGCTTCCAATGTCTTGTTATCATCTTCCTTAATTTCCTGAGGCTCTTCCTGGTTCTGGATCATCATGCTAGATTTTGTCTCTAGGTTCAGTTGTTCTTTAGTCTGGTCTTATTGCTAGTTATTAGTCTGCTTTGTGTCTTGGAGGACTTCAAACCTGTTTTGAGTTTGGACTTTTCTTTGCATCTCAATGACCATTGTTTTCTTGGCTCATATTTTCTTATTAGGGACTCTAGTAAATCTCTCACCGACTTGATTTTCTTGATATTTCTTTCCTCTAGGTTTTTTTATTTTGCGAACAGTCTCTGGACAGATGTCCATGCTCATGGTAGCGCCTACATCTAAACAATATCTGCTCATATTCTATTGCTTGGAACCAATCCTCATCATCCCATGTTAATTCAATTCCATCTGGAAGATCCTGTGATATGTCAAGGTAGATTCATATTTAGGCATAGGATGTATAACATCTCTGTCGAGTTTTCTCTGATACTTTTATGAAGTTCCCTAGAATGTTCCAAGTGTCTATCAAGATTTATTCTGTCCAGTACTCCATAGGAAGGAAATACATTCAAATCCATAGCGAGGATAGTATTAAATTTTCTTTATCTGGATTAAAGCGTTCTTTCCATGGCCTTAGGAAGAGACCAATGGAATTAAAGAAATAAGGCTTGTTCTCAAATATTCTGATTTTTTCCTCTCCATTAAAGAAGATAATCATGAAGAAGCCTTTTTCTCCCAGTTTCATATCATAGTGGCCTTGGGGTTTCTAGGTGGTGTTTATCCACCACACTAAGGTCTTCTCAGTGGGCTAGATCCCTATAGATTCACCAATGAGTGCATGCTTTTTCATGTAGTGAATGTCTTCCCTTATTCGATCCGATTTGATCTACAACTTTGGTACTATCTTCGATTTTGGCACACATTTCCCTGCCTTTCTGTTCTCTCCTTTCGTAGTGGTTTCTTTATTAGTTCCACTCGTACCTTCTCCATCTTTCCCTGGATGGGTATCAGATTCTTTCAATTTTTCTTTTCCTTTCTCAATTTCCATATCTAAGATAAGAATGGGGGCTTTTCCCCACCATCCGTATGCTCACTCATTTCAGGACCGAACCCCCCAACCGAAGGTACAGGATTTGGCCCCTGGCCCCTCCCTTGAAAACCGTCAATCCCTCCAACCTTCAACCACCATGAATCCTCCCGCCTCTCTCTCCATTCTGTCTGAGCCTTCTTCGAACTAGTTAATATAGAGAGTTAGTTTTAATATTCTAGCTTAGGGTTAGTGACCCCTTGCACTATCTTAACTTTCTTTTAACCTCTAAAACTTTTTAATCCCACTTTTTCTCTTTAAAATTAGATGTAATAGTATTTTTTATGTTGTTGATATTATGAAAAGAGGTCACATTCAGTAAATGAAAACTCAGATTCAAGAATGATGTTGGCATCCTAGTCCAAGTAAATTTGGTGGAAGAATTCATGAACATGGTTGACGATTTATACTCCACACATACTAGAGAGACCAGATACACTAAAACCCTTTGTTTAGTGTGGCACACAAAATATTTACTGCATCAAAAAATCTCAGACTATGTGTATGGACAATTCCAAGATGGCTCTCAGGGCCTAAACTTGCATGCCATAATGACTAGATTGGAGGGTTGGATACACTGACTCACCCAGGCGCACATGGATTTGGATACTGAACCAATGCTAAAATTAATGCTCTTTCTCATGAGTTAATTGGAAAGGCATTAAGCCATTCCAATATGAATCCTCAAGAAACTCAGTTGTTTTTTCATCATTCTTCTCAGAGGTTCGAGCCATGAGAGAATTTTGCAGTGAAAAAATAATGCCCAGGTGACGCACAACCAAGATCTCATCCCATATTCATTTTTTGTGATGATTAGATTTAGTATGAGTGAATAACTCTTCAATTACAACACTATATTTTTTTTAGTAGTTTGGATTTTCTCCTTAGTTGTTTTTTTGGTCATAATCCATGGCCTATGAGTGATTTTGCAGAACTAGTAGTTTTCACTAGTTGTCTTGGGAATTGGACATGTGTCCATGCTTTGATCAACTGTGGGGTATCAATGTTTTCAACAACTATTTGGACTATTTCTTAGTAGCTGTATGGATTTTTCTTCTCTATACATTTTTCTATCTTTTCGATATAATTTTTAATTTATATATAAAAAGGGATAAATTATGTTTCCTCTAGCAAAGGTAATGCAACAAGTTATAAATAAATTAGGAAATTCTTGTCAAAATGAGGGAAGTCCAAATCCAAGAAACTCATTTCATTAATTTTAGCATAGAGAGAAACCTATAGAAAATGGAGGCCTAAATTTAATAATGAATCTAGTGCAAGGTGATGAGTGATTGGTGTTAATATATCTCTTCATGGATTGTATATTTTCTATTTAGGTTTGGCATCTTTCCTTCACTGAGTTGGGATATATCATGGGCATTTCTTAGTTATGGAGAGACAAGGCTAAAGTATGTATGAAGAAGTATTTTGAATCATTTTAGAATGAGTCTCTATTGAAGATAGTCTAGAAGAACCAAATTTTGGGCCAGTTGCACCTTTGTTTCATCATTTGTACATAGAAACCCCTATTAATATTATCTCTCTTAGTTGTAGAGGATATGGTCCTCTTGTAGGTTAGTATATTCTTCAAAAAGGGAAACTTTGAAGTTGAATGAACTCAATTTTCCACCTTAGTCATCTATGTGGAAGCAAATATGTGATGGAGTTGACTTATAAAAAATATAAATAATTTTCTAGATCATGTCTCATGGGAAACTACTCATAGGTAAAAACATAAGGAAAAAAGGGATCCTAATAATTTGAAGTTAGTGTCCATTCTGTTATGCAGTTGAAGAATCATTAATACATCTCTTCATGGAGTGTATCTTCTCTATTTAGGTTTGTCCTCTTTCCTTCACTAAGATGGGTTAGCTCATGGAAATTTCTCAGTTATGGAGATACATGTTTATAGTATGTGTGAAGAAGTGTATTGAATCATTTTAGAACAAGTCTACTAAATACAATTTAAAAGAACCAAATTTTGGGCCATTTGCATCTTTGTTTTCTCATTTGCACAAAGAATCCCTTATTAATATTAACTCCAAATTTTGGGCCATTTGCATCTTTGTTCTGTCATTTGCACAAAGAAGCCCCTATTAATATTACCACTCTTAGTTGTAGAGGATAGGGTTCTCTAATAGGTGTGCATATTGCTCAAAAAGGGTAAATTTGAAGTTAAATGAACTCAATTCTCCACCATGAGTCATCTATATGGAAGCAATTATGAGATGGAATTGGATTATCAAAAATAGAATTATTTTCCTAGATTATGTCTCGTGGGAAACTATTTATAGGTAAAAACTGTAATATCCTGAATTTTGGACCTAACACTTATAGGCATGTGTCTATTGATTATGATGATTATCTTGATGTTTTATTTTTTTATATTAGGTCGAATACCCCACTGCATATGAACATGATGATTTGTTTTATATATTGGGCGTAAGCCAATTATGTGTGTGTGTGTGTGTGTGTGTGTGTGTGTGTTGGACATGGACCCTGAAGCACATGATTGATGAGATGTTTTGTGTTGATCGGGAACCTCTGGAGCACTTTGAGTGATTGATGATTTGCGTTGAGTGAGGAGCTTTGGAGCACTTGAGTTATTGATGATTTGTGTTGAGCAAGGAGCTCTAGAGCACATGAGCACTTACCTTTGTGTTGAGTGAGAAGCTTGGGAACACATGAAAAGATAATTGGAAGTGTTGGGCATAAGCCGTGGAGCCTTCCATGTTGATGTTGAGCACGTGGTTGAGCATAAGCTCTGGAGCATCAGATCCTTGGCCATTCTATCCCTAGGTGTATCATACAAGTACATCCTAGAATTAGTGTTGAGCAAAGAGCTCTAGAATTGCACTAGGTGGTAACTCCCTCTTAAAGCATTGATTATGGGCTCTGGTAAGAGCTAGAGGTTACTGGAAAGAATTTAATAACTTTCGAGTGAAAATGACTGGAAGAAAATATTAATCTCATCATATTTATTTATAAGTGATTAAATGAAATTTCAAATTTCAGTATTCTCATCAAGTACTGAAGAACTACCATGTTATAGGAGGGAAATCCAACATGCAAGGATGTTTAGAGTTTCCTAGCCTAGTAAACCTAAACCATATACCTGTTACCTACTAAGTCCTACTTAGTTGGTATTATAAAGTGAACCGGGTGATGAGAACATACACTTGTTCACCATTCATAATTTAGAGGTCATTCAAGCTTTGTCTGGGAACTTTTTGTTATTTTTTGTAAACACATGTTCATACCACCCTGGGGAAATTGTAAAAAATGTTCTAACATTTAATTTTTTATAAAAGGCTCGGATTCTCGGACTTGAACATCAAGCTAACTAGCCCAGATTGTTTTTTTGCTTGGTTATTATTGGTTGTTGAACAAATGACTAATAATTTCTGAGTTGTTCACTCACACCTACAAAGCTGGGGTAGTCATCTTCGTGTTTCGACCTTAGGAGGTTATTAGAGCCTTTGTGTTAGTGTTTTCTAACATGCTAGGAATTTATTTTGAGTCGCATGGACATGTTCTAGGTTCCCCTAGAGTTTCTTCAGTTTCCAAGAAAATAAAAATTTTCTGCAAAATTAGGCCATTTTTAATGGTTCAATTAGAAAATTTCGAAATGTTATTAAAGTCATATACGGAGTCCAGTTTAGATGTGGGGACACTCATTTCACACTCGGAGCATTCACTTTACCCAGGGACAAATTTCCACATCAGTCAGGCAGTCAAATCACCCCGTGAAGTATTATTCAGCTAAAAATGGAGCAAAAGATCATTTTAGTGCTAAGTTACACCATTTTGGCACCAAAGACAAAGTTTGAAAAAGTAAAATTAATTAAAAAATAATTAAAAGGGTGACATGGAATAACATCACCATGAAGTATGTGACTTGTTTCAATTGTAAACTTTGGTTATAGTTTAAGTGGTGAATACATTATTTTATAGAGATGACGTCAACCATGGAGGGATTCACGCTAAACTCTAAACTGAAAGTCATGTGTGCATAAGTGGTGGACCCCCTTTCAATATGGAATTGTTTAAATATTAAATTTTGGTTTGGCGCATACATTGTTTTATGGTAGTGACGACAACCACTTCACGTGAAGTGAAGCTCACATGTGAGGTGGAAGGAGGGGTCCACCCATCTCAAACCTTGGAGTTTTATGTGATCACGCTTTTGTTTAAGTTCAAACCTTGGTTTATGCTAGAGCATGCATGTGGAGGATGACAACAATCTATTTCACCAACTCATCAAACTCACGCGTGGAGGAGTAAAGGAAGCCAATTTTGTTATTTGGCAATTAGATGGAGTTGGTTTACAAGTGATTATGAGTTAACAGAGAGAGGTCTCAACCACCTCTATAGTTAAATTCAGTTCCTCTTCAGTTCAGAGTCAGATAACTTCGGGCTTATCTTCAGTGTGGGTATCCCTCCAGGGGCTTGGCTCTGGCTATAAATAAAGTAGCATTTCTCTCTTCCAAGTGAGTTAGAGTTGGATGAAGAGTTGGTGCCTATTGTAATACTGTTATTTTGCATCTATTTGTTGAGAATAAATAAGGTTTGGAGGCTATACCATGTAATGCTTGTAATGTGGTAATTGTAATTTTTCAAATGTTGTGCTTTTCCTATTCTAGCTTCAAAGGATTCAGCTGAATAAAGTAAGAGTTTAGATTTTGAAAGTACGTTTGATTTCTTTATTTATTCATGTTGCGTATGTTCAAAGATCTAATATTTTGCTTAAAAAAGATTATTTTTGCATGTTCTTTTTTCTTCCATACATTTATATCTAGATCTCACGGTTCTGTCCAAGTTTTCGTGATCTAGTTGCAGGTTCCTGATCAAATGAGGTGTGGATCAATATCGATGCCACTTCTTATTCAATAAGCTCAAGACACTATCTCTTAGTGCTCCACAAAACCAATCTTCTCTCCGCTTTCTCTTTCATTAAAATTAAAATTTTCCTTGGTTACTATGTTTATGCATGAGCATCTAGTTTTATCATATGTAAAATTATTTCATTAGATCTAATATATAAACTTTCAAAGCTAGATCTTGTTTTCAAAAAAGTTTCATAAGCATCTTAGATCTAGTTTAGGGAGATTGTCATTTTTCAAGGCATTTGAAAGTAGATCTAAAATTTTGTAGAATGCATGGTTGTTCCCTTGAATCTAAAGTGTTTTATTTAGAAAATCAAGTGCTTTAGATTGGATTCCCCAAAGCTAGCCAATATCCTCAAGAGGACTTGTCTTCTTGACTTATTTTTGTCTTTTCTTAAAAGTACTTTAACTTAGTATTTTTCGGTAGTTTTTGGGGGGTTGTCCAAAGACACTTTTAAATTATTTTTGGGAACTTTAAACTAATTAAATATTTCTGGTTTTTATCATGTTTAACAAAAAAGAGAAGGAGACTCTACCCGTTTTTCGACTCTTGGGCAAACCGGAGCTTCCTAGAGGCTTCCCCCACCGCTGTGCTTCTTTTTAAGCTTGTTGTAATCCTTTGGATCCGATATAACAAGGACCAAATTGAAAATTAGTTTGATGATATTCTAACCCTTAATAATAAAAAATAATCACTTCAAGTAGGCTCTTTTGATGCCACTCCCCATCCCCCGTGGGGGGATTCACGTCCGTTTCATTTTTTTTTGCATTTTTTCCCGTTTTTTGCTCGAGCTTAGTATTGTCATGCAGGATTGTATAATTTGAACATATTTATAATTATTCCATATTTTGAAATCAAATTAATACTAATACTTACCCCATGAATCCTCAATTGAACCGAAAGGTGGAAGAGGATCGTGGTAGGATTAATTAAAAAATTGGTGGTGTGTATTTCTGCTTTTATGTTCATTGTTATTTTTCACAAGAAAGTAGTAAAACTAACCCCTCCTTGATTTCTTTACTGAGGTCCACTTGGACCGAAAGAGATTCTTGGAGGGTCTTTTTTTTTAACAAAAATGCGCTCTCAAAATTTATTAAAATTGACAAGACTCCGGTGTGTATGCTTTGCAGTTGGCTTCGATTCGTCTAATCAGTCAAGCTGCATCAAAAGCAATGTGAGTGACTAGAATAATTAGGATTCACTTTCCCCAAGTAACCACCTCAAGAGAAAATCCAATGCCTCGATTAAACCGTAAACTGTGGCAAAATACCCAAAGGAAGTGGGAACTACTAGACAGTGAGCTCGAGGCACCAATCTTTGTTACATCCTAGTGGGTGTATTATGAACATATTCTCAGAGACTCCATTCATCCCACACATTCCTTGCAGGTAGCCGTAGCGGTCGTTACTTTTGGACATACTTCAAGTACCCCCTGGGTATATTTGGAGTCCCCCCGCCTAATTTAATTCACTTAGATTTTCACATTAATTTAAAACATACCAATATACAATTGCACAACATTCACTCCAGCACTTGGAAGCACTCTTATTTATTTCTGACTCGATTTTAAGGCACTGGTCAACTGTTTATTCATTTCAATCTATATGTGATTGGGTGTCATACCATGCTTATTTGTGATTGTCTCATCGTGTTATATCTTGTTTACAATTGTTAAGTCAAAACTCCTAAAAAAATTACTCATTTAATACCATCATCATCTAAGTGACCATCATTAGTAACTTGTAGGGTCTACCCCCCTTGGCTTCGTTAGGAGTTTTCCTAAACAGAGGAGTCAAGAACAAGGTAATAGCCTTGACTCAAGACCTACCCCCAAGGACACACTGAGTGGATTGAACATTTATTCCATGTTCCCCCCTAGGTGTGTGAAAAGCGGCAAAACTACCCACTTGACCTTAATGAAGAAGTTCAATTAAGTCTACGGATCATGGTATATGATGCCTAAAGACAAATGTTAACAAGTGTTATATTATTATGTACTTTATACATGGTATGTATAAAGAGTTAAATATATTTATAATATTAATGATGAAAGAAAGAAAGAAAAGCTCCATCCATTATTATTTATTATGTAAAGATAATAAATAGTTTAAAACCTAAAAAGTATATTTAGGAACTAGTAGAAAGTTCCTAAGTTAAAATATTAATAACTACCCAAATTAATTGAAAAGTGTTAAATCAAGAAACCAAGGTTTCTTGATTTGACTGTCCCTTTGACTAAAAAATCTGTTTATAAATACTCAATCCAAGGAAAGGATTGGGGTTCTGATCTATCATTAAAGGAGTCATTTTCTACCTATTTTCTCTCGAGTAATTCTTGGAGAACATTTTCCTGGAAGGAAAAAAGAGAACTGATCCAGATCTGATATACCAGACAGGAAACCCTACCTTAGGAGCTCTAAGCCACTTGCATGTTGGAGTCCATCTCGGGGGGATGCGGATTAAAATTAGGAATGGTTTTGGGTCATGGTTGGGTGGAACATGGTAGTTCCCAAGTGATTTGGTCATCAAAACAGAGGTCATATCTACCTTTGAATTGTTAATATTGATTATTTAAAGTGTGCAGGTTCAGCCATTAAAGGAGCTTCAGGAAATTACAGGTATGAAGTCCTAGTATGTCTAATTCATTTTCTATCATAGATGTTGGCTTCTTTAGGTAAAGGTTCATATTATATCTTCTAACCCTATAAATGGTTGTTCTGGTTATATCTTCTACGGTTTACATTTCTTAAAATATAACCCTAGGCTGAAAATTATATCTCACGCTGTATTTACCAGGGTTTGTCAGTTTAATATTGTTCCTATATTTATATTCATTAATTGAACAGTGATTATTGTAAACTAGGTTTTGTTTTAGGTTACTATATAGCTGTTCTGTTGGCCTTGTTTACTCTACTGACATATTCCATTTGTAAGTAGAGACATGTTTTAGATTTAACCAGATTAATATTAGAAGTAATTTTTATATTTATATATGTATAAACTTACAATCTAGATAACCTAAGGTATTATCTACATACTAAACTACTACATATATA
>LPNX011050366.1:0-34517 GCA_001517045.1 Pseudotsuga menziesii
TCGCTTAAGCGACACTTAGGAAGCTATCCGTCGCTTAAGCGACACTTAGGAGGATAGAAATTTTAGCGCCGTCGCTTAAGCGACACTTAGGAGCATTGCTGTCGCTTAAGCGACACTAATCCCCACCATTTCAAAAAAAAATTTAATCTTTTTGATTTTTGGCATGGTTAAAAGAAAAAAACCACGCGCCGTCGGAAAAAACCGTCGGATTTTGGATCGAAATGTAGTAGTGTACTATTCTGAGGAAGTTTGCGGGGTTTTCTCCTTCATGGTTTCCCTGGTGAAAATATTTTTGTTTTATGTATTTGTTATATCTTATTGTACTTGTTATTCTTTCAGACAAAGATCCTAATTAAGCTAATAATATGTAGAAAAACTAACATGGTATCATAGTCTCTCTTAAAGAAGGAACTTTGCAGTAGCAGAAACTAGGGTTTCCTAGTTCAAGGTGTTATCTCCATGGATCATCGAGAAAAGAGGGCTATGCTAACTTGCCTCATTATGGTGCATATTTTGGTGGAAGCAATTTTAGATTTGTAGAATTTTCAATTTTGACCCTGTCATTGTTGCCAAGAGAAACTAGGGCATCAAGTTTTGGAGGATTCCCACCTCAGTCTTCAGAAACTGACTATGCTCAGTAACGTACCTCAAGGAGGTGCATCTTTCTGTCCAAATAGAATTCTCAAACTCCAAGTTTGGAAAATTAGGGTTTATTTGACAAACCCTAGGTCATCCAACTCTGGAACTAGGTCAGACACCTCAAATCAGTAAGATCTAAATATTTTTTATTTCCATTGAGTTTCTCATTTGAAAAGATGACTCACATACTCTTCTTAAGGACAAGCTTGGATGGGTTGATAACTTCTGGGCATGGAAGTACAGAATCTCCCTTATCCTTGAAGAAAATGATTTGGATTAGTACATCACTGAAGAGGTTCCAAAACCAGAGAGAGATGAGGCTAAGGATGCTCATAAGAGGAACTTGGCTAAGGCCAAGAGAATTATTTCAGATTCTATCAAGGGTCACCTCATCCACCATGTGTCTTAATTCAAGACACCGAAGGAAGTATATGATGCGTTGACAAAGATGTTCGAAGGAAAGAACATCAACCAGAATATGACTTTGAGGAACCAGTTGAATAATGTGAAGATACAAAACTCCAATACTATATAGTCTTACTTCACAAGGGTTGCTCAAATCAAAGAAAATATTGAAGCGGTTGAAGAGAATGTCTAAGAAGGAGGAATTGTGATGACTACCTTGAATGGTCTCCCTGTATGATGGGACTCATTCATTTAAGGAAAAGGTGTAAGAAGGAGGCTGATATTTTTCAGTAGACTCCGATAAGAATGCACATAAGAAGACGCTCGACTCGTGACAAGACAAAAGAATATGGGAGAACTGACGATCAATATCTCATTGTTCACACCAGAAAGAGCTACAAGAAGAAGGAGAAGAAGGAGAATTTTAACCATAATAAGAATAAGGAAAATAAACAAAACAAGATTAGGAGAGATCCTTCAAATGTTCGATGTTATACTTGTGATTAAAAGGGACATTTTGCAAGAGACTATCCCATCAAGAAAAAAAGACACCATGCTCATATCGCCAAAGACAATGAACCAACAAACAAAAGATTCATAAGAGAGAAGGATGATTCAGATGAAGAGTATGTTCTAATCTCAGAAATGACTGGAAGTATCTCACACGGAAGCAATGATTGGCTTGTGGAAAGTGGAGCTTCTAAACACATGACAGGATATAAAGAACCATTTGTTAATATGTCTAAACATGAGTCACCTCACAAGGTGAAACTTGGGGATGATTATCAATACCCTATAAAAGGGAGTGGAGAAGCCTCATACAATATAGACTCTGGGAAATATTTAAAGATGAAGGATGTGCTATATGTTCCATGTTTGAAGAAGAATCTTCTCTCCATCTCTGCACTAGATGCAAAGGGAATGAGAGTTTCATTTTTCGATGGCCAAGTTCTGGTGTGGCCTAGAGGGAAGACAATAGATGATGCAACAGTGATTGTAGAAGAAGATGGAGGCTTGTACAATATAAAGGGACAACCTGAACAAGCATTGGTTCATGATTCAATTGAACCAAGTGAACTGTGGCATGGGAGGCTTGCACATGTGCACTACAGAGCACTACCGATGGAAAGAAAATTAGTCTCTGGACTGTTGGAGATCTAGGAAAATCATAAAGGCATTTTCAAAGGATGTGCACAAGGAAATAATGCAAAGAAGACATTTCCTAGCAATGAGAGAAAGGATAAACGAATATTGGAGATAGTACACTCGGATGTATCATGGACCCGTGTCTTCTAGCTCATTAAGCGGGTATGTATACTATGTTTCATTTATAGATGATTTCTCACGCAAGACTTGGATATATTTCTTGAAATGGAAAAAGAATTTTTTGGTAAGTTCAAGGAATATAAATCATTGGTCGAGAACCAAATCAATAGGAAGATTAAGGCTATACCGTCAAATAATGGCGAAGAATTCATCTCAGAAGAATTCAAGGAACTCTGCAGAGAGTATGAGATTAAGATGGATTTGAGCACTCAATACAATCCTCAGAAAAATGTGGTTGCAGAATGAAAGAACCAAACCATCATGGAAGCAGCAAAAGCAATGCTACATGACCAATGTTCATATGCACCTTTAAGCGGAGGCAGCAAGAACAATTGTGTATGTACAGAACGGTACTCGTCATCGATTACTTGACAACAAGACTCAAGAAGAGGATTTCTCAGGAGAGAAACCAAAATTAATCTATCTGAGAATATTTGGTTTCCCAATGTACATACATATCCCAGAGGAGAAGAGGACCAAGCTCGATCCTTTTGGGAGGAAGGGTATATTCATAGGATACAATGACACATTAAAGGCCTATCGAATATACTTCCCAGGATTCAATAAGATCGACATCAGTATAGATGTAACATTTTATGAAGACTTGGCATACTTCATATCCAGGAGGACACATACTCAAGAGGACAAGGAACCTGAAGTAACGAGAGTCTGAGGTGTAGTGGGGTTTTCACCCCTAATACATGCAAAAGCACCATCCTTACGTCAATGGGACAGTAAGGTAGAGTTCATGGAAAACATCTAAAACAATAAACAATATCGGTAACAATAAATCAAATAAACATTTATGGATAAACTAAATAAAAGAAAATACATGAAAGTTATACCTTCTTTCTGATGAAAATGGGCCCCCGTTCCCATCTCGGGAAATGTCCTCCTCTCCACGGGCTGGTTCTCCAGGTGGGTATGGAGAATATCTTAACGTACTATCTGGGAATGTTAGGGAAACGGGATGATGGAAAAAAGTGGGGTGTGAATACTTTGAGAGAAAAATGTGTCTCATCGTACTCACTGAATAGAATAATGAAAAAAGGGATAAGAATCTTTTGATAGAGACCTTCACACTGCTTTTATAATATGTTTTTAGGTTTTTTGGCCTTTTCTCTCTTTGAGGGTTTTGGAACCCTATTCAAGGTTTTAAGCCATATTTAGGGTTTTTAGCCATTTTTGGGGTTTTTATCCCTTTTGTGGGTTTTTTGGCCCTTTTTGGGTTTTTTAGCTCTTTTGTGGATTGTTTGGCCCTTTCTGGGAGAGAATGAGCGTAAACCATAGTTGTGAAGGTCAAAAGTAAGGGAAAATGGTAGGAAAATGATGTATGTATGTGGTTTATACCATGCTGATATAGGTGAGCAATTTTTTGCGTTAACAAATTTCCCCTTAATGTGTGAGGGCCGGAGCTCATCGTATGGCCGACAGACATCATACGATCATGGGAATAGTGGAGAGATTGGAGAGACCTGTGGAGAAGCGGTGCTTCCTTGTTCGAACCATGGTAGCTTTTGGTTTTTTATTAATGGTTCCCAACAATGGTTGAGATACATATAATATGTGACATGTATATGGATGAGTCAGGCATACCCATGCTTGTAACAATGTCAAAAGAATAAAAAATGGGATCAAGGCTCAAAAATATGGGAGCCAATAAATATATATACAACTGATGTTACATAATGTTGGCATCAATTAGAGATTGAATACAATGTTGATCTAAATAACTGACATATAGGAACCATGGGATTCTCATGAAATGAAATATATTCACAATTGATGCTCTGTTGAATATGGAAGTGAGGAGTCAGAATATCAGTGGTACCATATGCTGCATCAATTATTAGAGATTCCTAGAAGCACTATACTGGGGTATTCTCAACAATGTTTCCAATGCAACCCAGAAATCACAAGGGACATGAAACTGTCTGGGTCCCATAGTAGACTTACCAATGTGCTAGAGTCAGGTCACAATTGGGCTCTTCTTCCAAATAATAAATGGACCAAGACCCTGTACAAATCTCAACGATGCAATGATGTAGCTAAAGTCGATCACATGAGACAAAACCACCCTGAGAGGCATTAATGACTCCTCTCAAGTGGTCCAAGGAACTCATCAATAAGGTGAATGACACCATGATACAGGGACCTCTGGGTCTATCCTCTGGAATAGATGTGTTGATGTTGACAAAGGGAGACCTGCAACCAACCAAGGCAATAATGTTTCCTTTACTAGAAGCACGAGGGGGATAACCAAAGATGTGGGAAAATATGGGGACTGACACACTGAATGGGGGAACAGGGACAGGGGAGTACGAGGGACTCAAACTTCCTTTGTTCAGAGTATGATGGCAGGGCTGACCTGGAAGCAAATGAAACTAACTCATGGGATATGGATCATAGGTGTAATACCGAGAATGTACTTGCAAATGGGAAATACTGAGGGAGGTAACTGGAACGTGACTATTCAGGGGATCCAAGGAAGATTCATTGCATAATACTTTGAACAAAGGTACCCAATGGGGGGAAGATGGTGAACTATAATATATAGGGTGGCGCCGAAAGACATCATTATGACACGATCTCATGGATTTTTAGAGATCCTGAGAAATTAAATTCTCAATGGTGTTTTCATTTTTAGAGAGTCTGAAAATAGGAAGAAGACTCTAGTGTGTTCTCTTTTTCATATGTGGTTTCATGTGTCCTAAAAGGGATAAAAGTGTGCACAGGAGAGCTCTCCCAACCTTTGGGGAAGGAAGACTTCTTTACCATTTGTAGTCCAATCAAGCTGGAAAAGGTTGAATCTATACTTACTGGACAGTCATTCAAATACTTTTATGAGCATGAATGAAACCAAGTTTTTTTGGCAATATTTTCTTGATGAGAAGGTTGGAAAAGAGCTTAAATACAACCCGTGATGAGATTTTTCGTAAAGTTCAGTCCCATTGCCCAAGAAAGCATAAAAGAATGCAAAGGGAAACATTTTTGGCATGAATGTGCCAAGGTGTTCCTTTTCTTATGATAGTCTACATAGTCTAAAAAAGGAGATAAATGAGGCTACATAGATGCCGTTTCAAATACTTTAATGAGAGTGAAAGGAAGTGAGCGTGCTTGGTGATTTTTTCATTCTTTTAAGATTCAGCAAAGAGCTTAACAGAAACTCCATAATGGTCAATCAGGCAAGGGGGAAGTGTTCGATATATGGAAATAGATTATGTTGTGAACATGGATGATGGGAATAAATGTAGAACATTGATGGGGGCCCCTTGTGGGATGATGGATGGTAGTCAAAGATGGCTAACTATGCAGTATGGATGGAGTGAATGGCTCATGAACATGCCAATACGTACAAAGGGAAATTCACGTGATGGCATGCAAACTGAGGTGGCTTTCGGGAAATGGCCTGAAAATTATAGTAAGATCACAAGACAAGGGTCTCATCAAAATACAAAGGACGTAAAACTAAACCCAGTGGTGCGAACAGCATCCCAAACGGACTCTGGATGACCCTGTGGCGTACAAAATCAAAATAGACCCAATGGAATCCTATAAACAAGGGGGGACCATGTGCCATGTGTCATTGTTACTGTTCAGTTCTAAGTTGGAGTAGAGGACCCTGGAGATATTTTGTTGATTTATTTCATTTCGACCAGTGGTTTTCATATTCATGACTTGCAGTTAAGAGCTCTTGTCCAAACCATCATTTTCCCTTGTTTACTTTTGTTGTTTGTTCATTCTGAGGCTTCTCCCATGCTGGAAGGGTTCGTAGGGTCGGTTCATGCTTTTCAAGGGAAAATCAGTGACCTAGGTCACTCTTATGGGCCAACAGGTGTGACCCAGTCATACCTATCAAAGAGACAGGTGTGACCTGGGTCGCATCTGTTCAGCAAAAAAGAGCGACTGAGTCGTGTCTGTTCAGTGGTTAAGCACAACTTGGGTCGCACAGAATGGATAAACAGGTGCGAATTCATCCCAGGATGGGATTTTTAGAGTGAGACTAGGCCTGACACTAATTATTTGCATGTGCAGGATGCCAAGGGTGGTGTGGTGAGAGCAAGATATTGGGACCTTGCGAAGGCAGGCCTTAGGAGATGGGGGGTAGTGGATACATTTTCCCGTAGTGAACTGTTGAATTACTTTCGGGTTCCACTTATGTGGACCACGAGACTGGTTGAGACACTAGTGAGTTTTTGGGACACAAATCCAGAATGCTTCATCATCCAGGGGGGGCAGATAGAGATCATGCTTCCTAATGTTTACTTTCTAACTAGGCTCCTAATACTTGGTGTGATCGGTGATACTACGGAGAAGCTCTCACATGGTGTGTCGCTAGATGAGATTTGTGAGATGCATTGCTATGCCTCAGCTACGGTGTGTGGGTTGTACATACTGGTGTGCAACATTGAGAGCTTGGCTACTTGGGCTGTGGCAACAATGGTGCTATGGATCTTGGGGTCATTTGATCCGCACAAGATCTCAGGGGGGCAGCTCCATATTTTGGAGCATGTGATAGGAGGCACCTAGTATGGGTGGGCCCATATGTATTTGACTATGGTTCAGTGTTTACTAAACCATGCTAGTACTTTGGGAGGGGATTTATGTTTCCCTTCATTTTTGTGCTCATTTTTCTTCGAGTGACTTTCAACCCTACGACTACACTTGGTGGTGGGGGAGGGAGGGCCTCGTGAGCCTTGTATGCAGAGGTGGAGCGAGCTGATGATCCATGAGGGAGGTGGCCTAGTGGGTTGATTCCTTACTGGGGAGTTATTAGCACAGTGGAGGATGCTACCAGTCCTCATAGACGACTACCCATACATAGGGATGGACTATAGGGGAGATGTTGAGATGCCTCAACCTCCAGGACAAGCGTGGGGACCTGAAGGTATGTATTCATGATGTTTTATGTGGTTACATTCATATATAGTTCACCAGCTTAGTGATAGTTAGTTTATGTGTATGAAATATAGTGATGAAATTCTGTGTGTATGTACAGATGTCGGACCACGGTCGCCTGCAGGTTATGAGCGTTGGAGGGGCATGGTGGAGGGGATAGATCCACCCGCTCATGGGTGCTAGAGTACCTTGACCTCACTTCATTGCAACATAGATCATTTGTTGGATGGGGTCACTGATGATGGCTGGTAGCACATAGACGATGATTTGATCATCTCCTGTTAGTGTGCTCCTCCAAATTGGATCCCCTTGATGAAGAGGATCGAAGACGCTGTTGAGTACCTTCGAGCAGCAGCACAGGGTGACATGCCAATGGAGAATGAGGAGGACTCTAGTGAGGAGGAAATAGAGGAGGATTCAGAATCTGAGTACCAGGAGGAGGCCTTTGATTTTGACTAGCAGCTAGTGGTGTTTCCCTTAGTGCAATGGTGTACTAGGATTTTTGTATGATATGTATGCTCAGCCAAGAAAGCTTATGGAGCTTCTCATTTTGTACTGAACACTATGACATGATATATATATTTATGCATGTGGATGCTTGTTTCTATGGTTTTTCATATGAGTCTTTTTATGATGATAATGCCTATATGATGTATATGACATATGTATGCATGATTATATGATGATGCATGATGCAATTTTATTTCCTATATGCGATGATGAATGTGCCATTCTAGAACGTCATTAGCCATTTGGTCTGCTACACCATTGAGATTTATGGGAACATGCCATGAATGTAATGGATTCAAAGTTTCTAACCAACTGTTTAGTGCATGGGAACTTTCTAAAGAGGCAAGCATCGTGTACCCGGTAGCAGTTATTCAATTGGGAGACAAGCAGCTAGGATTATAAGAAGACATCAAGGTGCGAATACCCAACTGTAGGGCAGCGGCCAGGAGACCAATGACACCATCGTACTTAGCCTGGTTGTTGGTATCAATTCCAACAAACATTCCATTGAGATGGATCAACTCATGTGATGGGTAATAAATAACCCACCCAGCCGAGGAAATATTTGGATACCATCTACTTGCTCCGTTAGTAAATCCAATGTAGCGATGCGAGGTAGGATTCATCTTGAGCAACCACGGAAACAAATTGTAAGACTCGTGTTAAGAGTAGTGTAAAACAAAAAGAAAAATTATAATTCAAGTGACTCATGGTAGTGACATCAGGCATAGAACCTCTTGAGGTAGAGCCCGTTGCGGGGATTCCTCAAGAGGTGGCCGTTGGAGTCAGCAAGAATATATGTATGCCCCCTTGCTAAGGCAGTGGTGGATGACATACAAGTTGTACCACATGGATTCAAACTTCCCTTTTCCCAACTTATCATTGGATTGGTCGTAAATGAGAACCAAAACACCTTTGCTAAAGGTGCAAGGGTGGGCATGGGAGTCAAAATGTGACTTCGACCGAGTTTTAGCTACTTCAATTGCTTGGATGGCAGCACAACGGTCCTCATTGGTCTGTTCAAGCAGAATGAGGTGTTCTTCTAATGGTGAGGTATCGGGGAAGAGCTCTACAACAAGGAAAAGTGATGGAATCTGGCACTCGATGGGAAGTATCGACTCAACACCATGGACTAAGTTGAATGGGGTAAAGTTGGTGGCAGTTTTTGTTGATGTCCGGTAGGCTCGAAGGGATGAGAAGAGAATATGGTTCTAGTTGGTTTTATGGTTTCCTACCATCCGCCGGAGCATGGTTTTGATGATCTTGTTGACAGCTTCAACTTGTCCATTACCCTGAGGGTAGTATGTGGAGGAGTACTGGTGTTCAAATTTCAACATGGTCGAAAGCTCGGTCCAAACGTGTCTTCGAAGTGATGACCGTGGTCTGAGACTATTTGCTGAGGGACACTGAAACATGCGATAACATGATTAAAAAGGAAACATGCCGCTATGTCATCCTTACAATTGAGTGTAGGCATGGCCTCGGCCCATTTAGTGAAATAATTTACGGTCGTGATGATGTAGTTATGGTCGTCGGCTGAGGTGGGATTACATGTCATGAAGTCAATTTCCACCTTACAGAAGGGTTCGACTATGACCACGGGATGTAACGGCACAGGGGGATTCCTTACTTTTGGAGAAAAGAGTTGATAACTGTGGCAATGTTTGACTACCTGACTGCAATTAACAAAAATGGTAGGCCAAAAATAACAGGCATGGAGAATATTTTGGGCAGTAGCCAAACAAGAGAGGTGGCCACCGCAAGCTCCATTGTGACAATCATTAAGGACTTTTTCAGCCTCATCATGGGTGAGGCAACGGCATAATATGCTATCAATTCCCCGACGGTACAGGACATCCTTGATGAGGAGATAGAGAGTGGCTTGGTGTCGAATGCATCGTTGATCTTTGCATCTTAGGTGGGCACCGAATTGTTGGGTGCAAAGATACATGAGGATTCCCCCATAACATGGGTATTCTATAGAAATGACAAATAGGAATTCATCGGGAAATTTGATCCTGATCGGTGGCAATGCAGAAAATGGAAGAAGGTCTGTCATTAATGTAGCTAACACCAAAGATTTGGTTCTCTTGGGGGGAACAAATTCCAATTCAAAATCTTGAAGAACGACAATCCACTTGGCAGCGCGACCTTGTAGAAGGTGGCGGCTCAAGAAGTATCTCATGGGGTTGGAATCAGACACAACTCTAGTGTGGTTCAAAAGGATGTAATAGCGTAGCTTTTGAACACAAAATATGATGGCAAGGGCCATCTTCTATTTATGTGAATAACATAAAGGGGGACCAAACAACTTCTGACTGACATAATAGATCACATGCTCTTGACGAGCATCGTCTTCTTGGACTAGAACTCCAGCGATGGCACTTTCAAATGCTGATACATAGAGAATGAAATCCTTGGCAAAGTCAGGTGCAGACAACAATAGGGCAGAGACCAGAGCTTGTTTTAATGCGTCAAAAGAATATTGTGCATTCTTATCCCAAACAAATGGAATGTTTGTATAGAGTAGTCAAAAGAAACCATGAACTTTTGTCGCATAATCCGGAATGAAACGATGAAGGAACTTGGCCTTGCCTTGGAGAATTTGCAGTTGGCACAAAGTACGTGGTGAAGGAAGATTCAGAATGGCTTGAACCTTGAGAGGGTTGACCGCAATCCCTTTGTGAGAGACAACAAACCCAAGTAGATGACCAGTTGGGACACAAAACACACACTTGAGAGGTTTCAAGCGGACTTTGAATTTGTGACATCGTAAGAATACTTGTCGTAAGTCATCTAGATGTTGTGAACACTTCTGTGAGCAACCCGTGACATCGTCCAAGTAGACCAGTATGATATGGATAAGGTCGTGGAGGAAAAAATTCATGGCTCACTGAAAAGTGGCTCCAACATTTTTAAGGAAAAATGGCATGACTCGATATGAAAATGTCCCCCAAGGGGTTGTGAAAGTAATCTTGTACCGGTCTTCTTTCCAGACCTAAATTTGGTTATAAGCAGAGAAACCATCCATGAAAGAAAGGACCTCATGTCTAGCGCAGGCATCAATGATTTGGTCAATGAATGGATTGGGGAAGTTGTCTTTGGGAAATGCCAAATTCAAGTCATGAAAATCAGTATAGACGTGGATGGTACCTTTTTTTATTATTAATGGGAACAGGATTAGAAACCCAAGTGGTATACGCGATGGGGTATATGAAACCTGATGTATGCAGTTTCTCAATCTCAACTTTGACCACATAAGCCTTTGACAGGTGAATGGGTCTTTGTTTTTGGTGAACATGTGCCACATCAGGACATGTGTCGATATGATGTTTGACGATAGATGGATCCAACATAGGCATATCGGTATAGGACCAAGCAAAAATATCACGGAATTCCTGAAAAAGTGCTTTGTAGGAAGTGACTTCTTCAGGGGAGCACGATGCTCTAAGTGTGATGTCTTCAACTACCTCACGGTTGGTTGATATGTTAACATTGATAGTGGGTGAAATATTATCCATGTTTCCCTCTTCAAAACCGTTGGGTGCTGGAATGGGCTTCTTGAACCAATCAACCTTACCATGGATGAAGTCTTTGGCTTCGACTGAATACTGATCTAACAATGACAAAGGTTCCTCGGGAATAAAAAATTAGCGATCATGCATATCATCCCAAGGGTATTCAGGAGCCGACAAAGCTTCAAGGATCTCCTCGTCTTTGTTGAAATGGCGATTGGATAGATCAGAAGGAGCATCTATGTTTGAGGATAAGGAAGGGTCGGTGGAGCTATAAATCATGTGTATGGTGGTGGTGTTCGAGAAGGAAGTTGAAGGGTGAATTTACTCAATGACAGTGATTTCAGACTCACGAGAGTGTTTCCAAAGGTTGTGAAGGACTGACCGATACTCGGACAAGTCTGGTAAATGGTGCGAATAGTGGTCACACAAACCGTAAATTGTGTATGGATGGTTGGTCCTCAATGACTTGTTCTTGACTATTGGTGGAGCTAGGATGATGACTACTAGAGTACTGTCGGCTACATCCATAGCATCTATGTGTGTGTGAAGGATAGGTATCTCTGGACAATTTTGTGTTGCATGACCATGGACATCGCACAAAGTGCAAGGTGGAGTCAGACGAGGCTCGACGATTACTTTGGTGGCCTTTCCCCCAGCCTTTTCTAGGAGAGGAGGGGTAGGTTTAGGAATGGAAGATGTGTTCAATGGGCTAGGATGAGGGTGTGACTCCATCTCAATAGGTTGGATGGGATTCAACACAACGTGGGGGATCGGGGGTGGGGTAGGTGGTTCAAGGTACCACACAGGAATTCCCAACGTAAAATTAGGTAAATTAAGAGTAGCCATTACAGGGTTGCTCATGATACCAAATGGTGGAAACGGGAAGGGAATCATGTGGATCGGGAACTAACCCCAATAATTCTTGGGTGATAGTGGTTGGGGTTGTGACTGATGTTGTGATGTGGTTGGTATGGTACTAGATGTGATAGTACACAAATATGATGTGTCAATCAGCATAGGTAGAGGTGGAAAAGATGGGAAGGTATCCACCATAGGAGTGTTGGCAAATAATCTCGAGCCCACGGTATATAAGGAAGGGATGGACACGTTTTCCATGGCAGTATCAATGGTAGGAATGACACGTTCTGGTGTGGCTGGCCCCTGCGGATTGTAGTAAGTCAGTTGTTTGAGAGTCATGATCTTTCTATCATTAGGAAACATCAGGAGTCGAAAATCGGTGGAAGTCATGGCTCTCATGCCATACAAGTAGCTACATCCAAGAAGGAGGTTATAATCAAGTTGGGCATTAATAACCTTGATGTCAATAAAAACCTTTTTACCGCCTAATGAAACAGGAACATTCAGAAGAATGCCCTAGTCCTTGGTCGAGCGTCCATCGTAGGTGCGGAGGGAGGTAGTGGAAGGTTGAAGGGTAGGGGACCCAATTTTTCATCAGGAAAAGGTCGACATAACATGGGTGGATGCCCCTTCATCAATGATGCATCAATGTATGACCAAATTTCGTATTTGGACCAAAATTTAGAAGGTGATGGTGGACAGCATCCTCAGTTCTCCTTGATCCAAATCAAAAGTGATCAACCTAGAATCAAAGGGATCAACGACACCTAATGCAGATAACAACACTTTCCATTGTGTCGGGTAAGTTTTGAGCACTTCTAGAGTAGACATGGTTGTAGGTGATTGGGACAAGTCATCAACAATGTTATAATTTAGGGCAGCTCGAGCAGTTGTTTTGTTGGTGATACGTTGTATAGGAAACCGTGGGACTCTGGACTCCCCATCAGTGGGGGGTATAGGTAAGTGGAGGGGCATACTAGAAGTGTTAGAAGTAGATGTCATTGATGGGTCAACGGTTTCCATGGTGGAGCCATATTGGTTACGCCGAGTCTAGAGGTTGACGTCGGATGACACCATCATGAGGTGAGGGACTCGAATCTCTACAAGTGGGGCCGCGGTGGGGGATATGGGAGAAAGTGGGGCCAAAGTTTGGGTTACAACCAATCCTTGGTGTGGTGGAGGGTTTTGGAGAACCATATGCGGAGGGCCTGGTGGTGATGGGTTGGGATGAGCTTGGGCCATGGCATTGGTATCCTATTGAGCTTGATTCTGGAGAAGCTTTCGGACGCGAGACATGTGAGGGAATAGATGCACGTAATGACCGTAGGTGTTGCATAGGGAACACCGATGATTGGTCTGTAACTATGGGTTTAATTCTCAGTCGCGCAGGATGTTGGGGGTTCTATGTTGGTAGGTTAGCGTCGTTGTTGGTGGGAAGGTTAGTTTGTTGGATGCCTCCCTGTGGCTTATTATTACCTCGGTTCCTTCCTCGATTTATCATGCCCTTCCCTTGTTGGTTATTAGGGGCAGGTTGGTTGGGAAGGTTTTGCTAAGCGAAAACCTATCCCGTGGAAACCGGAGGGGACAGGATGGAGTCAGAGTGTGTTGTACCATTGGTGCATAATAGACTAGAGGAGATGGGGGGATACAAATCTGGCCACTTGGCCCGAATCCAACTGTGCTGACCAAATTGGTCCATGGATGTGTTGATTTGGCATGGGAGTTGCATAGGAGGGGGTGGATCCGGATTGAGCCATCATCCATGAGTAATCGGGAATGTAGTTTGGTTGTGCAACACTATGGGTGTTACCTAGGTGTGGTGGCATCATGGGAGGTGTCGCATAGTACTGAGGGTGATGTGAGACATATCCGATGACTCCATCTGCAGTGTGGGATGCCCCTGGCATATCACAGCAGGACGTGCTGGCACGGGGGGCATCT
The DNA here is from genome assembly GCA_001517045.1 of Pseudotsuga menziesii. Lineage (NCBI taxonomy): Eukaryota > Viridiplantae > Streptophyta > Pinopsida > Pinales > Pinaceae > Pseudotsuga > Pseudotsuga menziesii. Next base: position 14,097 of record LPNX011050366.1, read on the forward strand.
GGTATGATGGTATATAAATACCCAAACTAGGCATAGATTAAGTCAAACTATTAAGCCTTTAAGATGGACTCCTCCTCAAATTAGGGTCACTCAGATGCGACGTCCTTGGCTATAGGTGGGAGTAAAGTCTTTAAAAAATAGTAAAGGAATATCATGTCATCCAACTGGATCTTGCATAGGATACGTCTCCGTCGCCACTCATGGATGTGGTCTGTGATGTGGGTAGTTGTATTTTAACGACAGGATAACTGGATCTCCACTCCCTCATCATATCAAATGGGTAGTTGAAATTATTGGAGGAAAATGGAGGCAAGTGAGCAGAAATCAAGGTAAGAGGCATGCAGCAGCTCGATGTACCATTTGGAAGCAACACCCAAAAGTGTGCACTGTAACAACCTCAGTCTGGTAGAGTCATCCACAATGTTGTTTGATGAAAACCATAAATGGAAATACATGATATGGTGTTGGGGGTCCTCATCCGCCTTTCCCTCAAACTTTGGGATGTCTAAAGGAATTTTAGTAGGCATGGGAGGTAAGTGAGGTTGATGACTAATAGGGTCATTCGTTAATATGGCCAAATATGGCAAGTTAAGACTAGCCATAAAGGGTAAGCTAGACCCGTTGTTGGCATGGGATGGACCGGTAATGGCGCCAGATTTTGCAGCAACCTAGTGTCCATGACTAGTTGGGGGTATATGAGGTTGAATTCCAATAGCAGGGATAGTCGGAATGGTCGTGGAAGGGCCACTGCTCCCAGTCATGAAAAGTGGGATGGTAGGACCCGTGGTAGTTGTTGTGGGGCCACCATTAATGGGTAGCATACCTACAACAATGTGCGCAGTGGTGGTGAGACCACTGGTAAGAATACCTACAATGATGGGTGGAAAGAACGTAGGTCTGCTGCCAACTATCGCTCTATGGAAGGGATCAGGACGTATGCCAACCATGGGGCTAGTCGGGGAAGTAAACAAAGTAGGCTTGGATTAGTAGGAATTTGAATCGAATTCATAGGTTGTGTGCCCCTCTGAAGGTGAGGAGTGTTGTCGAAGAGGGATTCAATGAGGAATTTGAATCAAATTCAGAGGTCGTGTGCCCCTCTGAAGGTGAGGAGTGTTGTCGAAGAGGGAGTGCCCCCTAAGTCGAGAGGAGTAACATGGTGGAGAAATGATGGTTGTAGTAGTAACAAGATATGAATATGGACCCTGGTTTAAAATAGATTCCTATTGGGTCAAAATGAGTCACTTGACCACCAAGTTCATATGACGGCTTGTGTATTGGGGAAGTACCCCTCACTCCAGGGCGTAGGTAAAATTGCTAACCGCTTGGCCAAAAATAAAGACTCTTTCGTTTTCCTCACAGGTGGGAATCTAGTCAATGTAGTGGGGGTCATTGCCCTTTTTCCTTGGTAAGTCCTCTCAATGGACAGCTACTTCAAGGCTCCTACGGTACTCCTCACAATGAGTTATAGGGAAAATCTCAATTACTTCCCACGATTGTGGTGGATGGGACTTATGTCCCAACCCGAATGTTATTATGTTAATTGATTGATTTTCACATTATGCTCAGGGTTATGAACCAAGCATGTTTTTTTATTAATGTGAGTGTGTGTGCACATGTATATGAAAATTTCCTTCCAACTATGCAATAAATAAACAACAATGGACTTCTCTACAAGGAACAAGCAAAGGGCTGTGACAGAGCAGGTCTGGACAGGAAAAGCAGATTTGGAAATAGTGTAGGACAGACAGGGGTCTAAAACATGTACGAAATCTGACTGTTTAACTAAAATTCATTCCTGTTAGAGGAAAATACACGATTTGGGTCGTACAAAAAGGGAAAATGGAGGCGATTGGATCAAAAATAGGCAGGCTGCACTTAGCAGTAGAGAAGGCATGACTGGGTCACTCAAAACGAGGGTATAGAGGTGACTGGGTTGCGCTTTCGGTCAAAATAGGCATGAATGGGCCCTGTGAGGTAGGTCACACTTTACGGGGCTAAGGTTGCGACCTAGTTCACTCTTAACAGGATAAATCAAGTGACTGGGTGGCGGCTTCAGGCCCAAAAGGTGTGACTTAGGTCGACCAAGGAAAAAATTAGAAAACAGGATCGGAAGGGGTCAAGGGGGGCAGGCACAGGTGTCACGTGGGGGGACGTTTAGTGACGACTGAATATAAAAACTAAAGAAAACCTACAAAATCGGTATTTGAGAGGATCGACCAGTATGGTCACCAAAACTGTAGTGGGTATTTCACCTATGCTACGTGAAAAAGCACTAGCCTTACATTAATGGGATAGTAAGGTAGAGTTCATGGGAAACAGCTAAAACAATAAACAATATCAGTAACAATAAATCAAATAAACATTCACGATTAAACTAAATAAAAGAAAATACATGAAAGTTATCCCTTCATTCTAATGAAAATGGGCCACTGTGCCCTTCTCGAGAATGGTCTACATATCCACAGGCTGGTTCCCCAGGTGGGTACGTAGAATATCTCAACGTACTATGTGGGAATGGTAGGGCAACAGGATGATGGGAAAAAGTGGGGTGTCAATACTTTGAGAGAAAAAGGTGTCTCACCGTACTCATTGAATAGAATAATTAAAAAAGGGATAAGAATATTTTGATAGAGGCCTTCACACTGCTTTTATAATATGTTTTTAGGTTTTTTGGCCTTTTCTCTCTTTTAGGGTTTTGGAACCCTATTAGGTTTTTAAGCCCTATTTAGGGTTTTTATCCCTTTTTTGGGTTTTTGGCCCTTTTGTGGGTTTTTTTCCCTTTTTTGGTTTGTATCCCTTTTGTGGGTTTTTTGGCCCTTTTGGGGAGAGAATGAGGGTAAACCATAGTTGCAAAGGTGAAAAGTAAAGGAAATATGGTAGGGAAATGATGTATGTATGTGGTTTAGACCATGTCGAGCTAGGTGAGCAATTTTTTGCATTACCACTAGGTATGGAAATTGGAGAAGCAATTCCAGAAGACCTTGAATATCATGACATGGCAAAACCACAAGAGTTGGTAGAGACAATCATTGAGAAGGACTCCCACAAGAGGAAACCCACATGGGCACGGGACCTCATACGAGAAGAGGATAGGTATGGTGCTCCAAAAGGAATACATAGAGAAAGAAAAAGGGAAAATCCCTACAATAGTTATTTGGCCCTGTTGTGTGACATAATCGACAGAGAGCCTTCCACCTATGAAGAGGCTGTAGAAAATAAATAATGGAAGGATGCTATGATCAAGGAATATCGGTTGATCATAAATAATGACATCTAGGATATAGTTCTGAGACCAAAAAATAAGTCTGTTGTGACTTCGAAGTGGATCTACAAGATCAAGAATGTTGAAGATGGAAGCATTGAGAAATACAAGGCAAGTTTTGTAGCACAAGGATTTTCACAAAAAGAAGCCATAGAATACGAAGAGACATCTACACCCGTGGCGAGGTACACTTCCATTAGTAACATACTTGCATTGGCAGTAGTTATGAAATGGAAAATACACCAAATGAATGTTGAGACATATTTCTTGAATGGTGTAGTCGAGGAGGAAGTGTACATTGAACAACCACTAGGATTCGAGACACATGACAGGAAGACCCATGTGTGTAAATTGAATAAGGCCTTGTATGGATTGAAACAGACACCAAGGAAATGGTACGGCAGGATGGATAGCTTCCTAATGAGCCTAGAATTTACCAAGAGTAAAGCATATTGCAACCTTTACTTAAAGGCTAACGACGAAAGACCAATGATCCTCCTACTATATGTCGATGCCTTATTCCTAATAGGCGAAGAGGAACTCATTAAAGATGCAAGGAGGAGACTTTGTACAGAGTTAGAGATGAAATACCTAGGTGTGATGCACTACTTGATCTTAGTCATGGAGGTGTGGCAGAGTGTAGATGGGATATTCCTTGGTCAAGGAAAGTATGCAATGGATATTCTGAAGAGATACAGAATGTTGGACTACAAGGAAATAGCCACACCTATGGAATCTAACTTGAATATTCTGAGTGATGCTTCATCTGATTCAATTTATGCCACGATGTATCATTGGATGATTGGATCATTGGTGTACCTGATGAATACGAGGCCAAACATATTCTTTGTGGTGAACACCCTGAGCCAGTTCCTGACGGATCCAATACATGTTCATCTGATAGCTAGAAAGCATGCATTGACGTACCTAAAGGGTGCAGTAGAATATGGGCTCAAATATGATGTGAATCAAAATATTAACCTACATGGTTATGTTGATTCATATTGGGAAGGTAGTGCCACTAACAGGAAAAGAAAATTTTGGGTTGTTGCTTCAGTTTGAGATCTGGCATGATCTCCTAGTTCGGGAGGAAGCAATCATGTGTGGTGTTGAGTATAGTCGAAGCAGAGTATGTTGCTACTTGATCGACTAGTTGTGAGGAAGTGTGGCTATGAAAGATATTGTCTAACTTATTTGATCTCCAGTCAGATGTGACTTGTATATTTTGCGACAATCAAATTTGCGTGAAGTTGTCAGAAAATTGTGTGTTCCATGACCGTCGAAGCACGTCGAGATCAACTTCCACTATCTCAAGGATATGGTATAGAGAGAAGCAGTGAAGCTCTAGTTTGTGGAAACAGACGAGCAGATAGCTGATGTGTTGACCAAGCCTCTGGACATAGTGTAGTTCAAGTACTTCAGAGAAAGACTTGGTGTGATCCAGCACGATACCATTCAAAAGAGGAAGTGATTTATTCTACAATAGTTGGAGAGGCAGGTTGTATGAGCATAAAATCTTGGTGAAGATCATACGTTACTCAAATGTAATCAGTCCTGTAGGTTGTCCTTGAATGTAATAAGACTTGGTGAAGCTCGTAGGTTATCCTTGGATGTAATCAGTCTTGATATGTTTCTATGCTATAAATAGCAAGAGACCAGAAGACGTAGATGCATGATATCTCACATGGGAAATGAGACAGGTTGTTTGAGTGGGAAAAATCCTAGTGAAGCAAGATGCTCGAACATAATCAGTCTTGTACGCTATGCTCTGATGTAATCAATCCTAGTGAAGCTCGTAGGTTATCCTTAGATGTAATCAATCCTGGGACAGGTTATTCGAGTGTAAATATGATCCCTAGAATGGTATGCAGGTTACTCGAATGTAATAATTCATGTGGGTTATTCGAGTGTAAAAGGAGCCCTGGAGTAATATGCAGGTAACTCAGATGTAATATGCCCCGAAGGTTATCTAAACGGAAAAGATCCTGGATGTAGTTTGTTTAGATGTAATAAGTCCTTGAGGTTGACCTAAAACTTAAAAGTCTTGGTGTAGCAGTTTGTTTGGTCATAATCAATCCTTACATATAATCTATATATGTGTGTGTTCCCATGTTGAGATGATAAGGTCATGAAGCACGTGAGATGCACCTAGGTAGTTCTCCTTTACTAGTAGAATGCAGGTTGACCATGTAGATACATAATGCACTGAGTGTGATCCTAGGCGATTCTTGCATAGTAGAAGTTGCAGGTTTTATTGATGATGTGAAAATATCATGGCTTACTTATATGGTGATAGAACAAGGGTGGTATGCATCAGGGTTGTGCTTTGTGTGCTCTGCTCTGTTTTGTTTTGTGCAGGATAAAAGAGATGATCTGGATACGACAAGATAAAGGTAGAAGACATAGATTATTGTCATGGCAATATAAATAAGGTCCTAGATAGTCTCTACGTGATGGCTTACTCAAAATGAGATGAAGACCTGGATGAGGACTAGCCCTACAACCAGCATGAAAAATGGTTGTCTTTGTATAAAATTTTGATGACAAATAGTATCATTCAATGATCGATAAGAAGATGATGATGGATGCAGCTATGATGATGACTATGTGATGAATACTTGATCGGATGTGTTTATGACTATGGAAGAGAGAGATTACCTTCCTAGTTAAGAGGGAATGTTGATGTATTTGTAAATTTGAAAGATATTTTGATGTATATTATCATTGTATTTTGTTGTACCATCATTGGAGATGTGTTTTCTTCTTTGCGGGATGTCTTTATTGTGTCTAGAGCTTGAGGTACAACCTCCATTGTAAGTCGAGGAAATAGCCCCCATTGTAACAGCATGTAATGTGTATTTGGAGTCTCTCTAGGAGAAGTCGCCCATGTTAGGGTAACAGATTGGCCCCAATCATGTAATAAGATAGTCATATTAAATTGAGCACATAGATCTGTGGACAAACACACAACTCACAAAATAAATCACACAATTTACTCAGCAATTGAATAATGAAACAGTGCAAAAATGGCTTGCAGCTGTGAATGATTTCATTAATAAAAAAAGTAATCAGATAATAATTACAATGAAGTACAATGGCTTTAATAGCCACATGAAATTCAAATCCACATGAGGAAATTCGAATTGATAGACTCTACTTGACTTTAGGTAACTAAGACCTTGTCTAAATCACTATCGGAGAACTCAATAGTTAACTGACCTTGTCTAAACCATAACCGGAGTTCATCAGAGTTCTAAAACACAACTCAAGTGTTACATTCAGTGTTAACTAAGGCTAAATTACTGTGGCAGGTGAGAAATGCACCCCTCCTGAGTGCAGTCATGTAAACCTAGCACTAACTTAATGTAGAGGACTAGAACTGAATGTAACTGACTCCTAACTTAGCTTGACTAGTCATCAACTGAACTGAACTGACCTTGGTTGGTTTCGGCACTCCCAATGGCTCCTAAATTGTAGGGATTGGTCTAGGAGGCACCTAAACTGATGCAATCAAGTGCAATTAGTGGCAGTAAGCCTCAATTAGTGTTCCCCACACTTTAGTAACTGAAACATGTGCCCCAATTAGGCCAAGTGGACCCAATGGTGCTAATGACTAAAAATAGACTGGATGGACTCTCGATTTAGACATGACTCCTGATTTATACATATGACCAAATTGGACGAGGGAGGATTAATAATCCTAAAACCCCCCCTGAATGCTAACTTGGACAATCTGTGGGCCCTGGTAACTAAGACCATAGGTCACCCATTACATCAAGTAAAATAAAGTAACTGCTTAATACAAGGAGATGGGACAAAAACCACATGGGAAAAAAGCCCCCCCTCTATCTAAGCAGGTAGAATCAGGTCTCAAGTTTGAAAAACTTGAAAATATCTTGCTACAATCTTCATCTCTATGAGGTAGCGAAGTAGCATGCATGGTGTGTTGTGCACAGGTATTATGGGGCCTAGCATGTATACTTCTCCTTCTTCTCCAAAAATGATGATGGAAGGAAGGAGGAATGTAACATTTTTTCTCTTACTGAATGAAGAGGTGTATGATCATATTCATTCTTCTGAATGTAGTGAGACTGAGCCCTTGCCATATAGCATCTTACAAGGAATCTATTGCATCTCTCTGAAGGAGGTAAGATTGCATGGCATAACGCAAGGGTCTTTCCTTCCTAAGTTTCAGGTGAGTTCTAGTCATCTTCCTAGCTTCTAGTTTGGAAGTAGGGACTGAATCTAGATCTAGATCACCCTGAATCTCAACCTCATAAACTAATAAAGATGGATCTACAATACTAGTAGAAGCAGTAAAAGAAGTAGATGCAATGATTTTACCTTCCCTTGCAAGTGGCTACTGAGAGTGCACTGGTTCTGAAGGAGGCATGAAATGTGCGAACTCATATGCTTTTGAAGCATGATTTTTAGTACTCTTTGCTATGATGCTCCCAGTAGAGATATATGTGATCTCCACTGAGTCAGGACCAAATATCACTCACTTTGGAGATCCAGTATGGGTCATCTGATAGACAAATAACAGATTTGAAGCTAGGGAGGGAACAAATAGCACAACTTTGAACCTTCCATGTTCAAGCTTGACAGAGCCCTTCCCTTTTGTTTTGACTTTACTGTTATTTCCCATCTAATTACTAGGACCATCAAAGGACTGAAAAGAAGAGAATGATTCTCTGGATGCAACCATGTGGTTGGAAGCTCCAGAATCAATGAGGAAGACATGTGTTGATGTGCAGCAAGACTTCAATGCATGGCATTTACTTTGGTATTCTTCATCTTCTTCTTCTTCAGAGTCATCCTTCCTTGCGCTAGCAGGTACATAAATGTTATGTTTATTCAAAAGAAGATCCATTTCATCAAGTTGTCTTCTCATACAGGAGCTTTCTAGATGAAAGCCCCTTCCATAGTAAGAACATAGGACCTTGTCTTTGCCATTATTATTGCTTCTTTACGAACCTGAAGGTTCTTTTGACTACTCTTTCTTCACAAGAGACTCATCTCTTTGCTTCCCTTTGTCATTCGCTACCTTATCTCCTCTTGCAACCAAAGCTAGATATTTGGAAGATCGAATGATCCCCATTTGGATCAATTTATCATTCTCAGAAATAAGAGATTGGATGAAGGCATTAAGAGTAGGCATCTTCCAATTTGGAGTTGTGAGCCTTACTGTTTGGAAGGTGGATACAAAGACTGAGTAGTTTGCATTGAGCTTTGTGAGAATGGCAAGGATGAGATGATCTTCATCCTTCTCCACTTTGCATTGATTCAAATGATATATCAGGTTCTTGAACTTTGTGAAGAATTCATTCAGTGATTCGACGTTGGATGGATTAATAGTGATCAGATCATTTTCTAGTTGATGGATCCTCATCTCATCCTGCTTTTCAAATAAGGAGGCAATCTTGTCCCAAACCTCCTTGGGAGTCTTCAATCCTTGGATGTGGAATCAAAGATCTCTAGAGACTGAGGAGAGCAAGTGTCCATGAGGTTTATCAAGCATGTTCAAGTACTTTTCTTTGTCATTATCTAAAGTTGGTACTACCTCTGTTTCTTCTATGAGTCTGAAGAGGGACTTGGTGCAGAGCATTACCACCATGTCTTCCTTCCACTGGTTATAGTTGAAGGGAGTGAGAGGCTCTACTAGATGACCCATTTTGAATGCAGTAAGAAGGACCGAGCTGCTGTAGCGAATGTAGTGAGAAGAAAGGGCTGCTTGTAGCGAATGTTGTAAGAAAAGCTAATAACCTGTCACACAATCAAACATACGAAGTAAGGTCGACAATCTGCACTTTTGGAATTTCCTTCACACCCAGCATAGTTGATCAAGCAAGATTGATCAACAATTTCCTAACTTGGGATATTAAGTGGTAAATTCTCTGCTTCTGGGGCAGTACTAGAAGGAGCAATTTGCTCAAAAAAATGATCCAACTGGAGATCTAAGGAGGAGAGGTGCCTTGTCCTCTGAGGATCTGATACCATATTAAATTGAGCACATAGATATGTGGACAAACACATAACTCGTAAAATATATCACACAATTTACTTAGCAATTGAAGAATGAAACAGTGCAAAAATGGCTTGCAGCTGTGGAGGCTTTCATTAATCAAAAAAGTAATCAGATAATAATTACAATGAAGTACAACGGCTTTAATAGCCACATGAAATTCGAATCCACATGAGGAAATTCGAATTGATAGAATCTACTTAACTGTAGGTAACTAAGACCTTGTCTAAATCACTATTGAAGAACTCAATAGTTAACTGACCTTGTCTAAACCATAACCGGAGTTCATCGGAGTCCTGAAACACAACTCAAGTGTCACATTTAGTGTTAACTAAGGCTAACTGACTATGGTAGGTGAGAAATGCGCCCCTCCTAAGTGTAGTCATGTAAAACTAGCGCTAATTGAATGTACAGGACTAGAACTGAATGTAATTGACTCCTAACTTAGCTTGACTAGTCATCAACTGAACTGAACTGACCTTGGTTGGTTTCAGCACTCCCAGTGGCTCCTAAATTGTAGGGCTTGGTCTAGGAGGCTCCTAAATTAATGCAACCAGGTGCAATCAGTGGAAGTAAGCCTCAATTAGTGTTCCCCACACTTTGGTAACTGAAACATGTGCCCCAATTAGGCCAAGTGGACCCAATGGTGCTAATGACTAAAAATAGACTAGATGGACTCCCGATTTAGACATGACTCCTAATTTAGACATATGACCAAATTGAACAAGGGAGGATTAATAATCCTAACAAGTCACTTGAAGGGTATAAATAGGGAGGAACCTCCTGCATTTATACACACCTCACACTCACTCAAGTTAGCATGAGAGAGAGAGAGACAAAGGATGATGTTAAGAACCCATGTCAACCCTTTTCTTTACTTTGTTAAGTATAATGTTGTTGGACCCATATGATTTGTAAGTCATCCCATGAGTATATTGCATTATCCCACATTCGTGGAAAGTAATACTTCTTTAGATTAGACTTAATATATAAGTGTTGAGGTCAATGAAGGTATCGAAGAGTTATTTGTATTGAGCTTGCTTAAAGGAGGTTGCCTCCTCGAAGTGGCCCTTGATTGATAAAATTCCTTATGTGTTCTATTATTTCCATTATATCATGTATTTTAATTATTTATTGCAGCAGGTTCCCCACATCTAGTATCAGAGCACTTTCCTTTGCACAAGTGGAGATTTCTTTTTCCCTTATTTTTGGCAAAAAAAAGAGGGAAAATTTGGCGGCAAATTTCCAATCAATTTCTAAAAATTTTCATGCATATTCAAAATAAACAAGTGGTAGATCTAAATTTCTCTTGCAAAAATATGCAGTTTCAAAAAAACAATCATCTCAGTTGGAGTTCCAAAAGTGGAGATATCGCTGATTTAAAATCAGCGATTTTTTAGAATTTCGGTGACAGCTGCAGAAATCACAGAGCGAAAATATTTTGATCGGGTGCCCAGATGTATGTTTTGATTATGAGGGTAGATGCAGAGTGGTTGTTTTGGTTCCAAAAATAGGTTATAATATCACTTCTGAGAAATATAGCTCAAGTTATGCTCATTTTAAAATTTTTGTCTCAAAACCCTAACTCTATTTATGGGCTAATTTGGTTCACTGAGCAGAATTTCATCATTTCGCAGTGCTTCCCAACACTGTTATTATTACAGTAGTGCTTCTTCTTTGCATATGTATTGTTCATTTCAAATGCAATTTCAGATCAGGGAATAACCCCTCTCCGCTTAGCTATGGGAAGTACTTGGGCATAACCCTAAATCTCATTGTGAGGAGTACTACAGGAACCCTAAAGTAGTTGGCCATTGAGAGGATCTGCCAAGAGAAAAGGGTAATGACCCCTACCTGATTGACTAGTTCCCACCCGTGAGGTAAGCCAAGAGTTGTCGATTGTGGCAAAGTGATTGTCAGTTTTACCTGAGTGATGGAGTGAGGGGTACTTCCCCAATACGCAAGTTGTTAGACAACATTGGTGTCCGAGTGACTCCCCTAAACCTTTAGGAAGCTGAACATGCTTGGGGTCCATATATATTGTCGGTTGAAAAATAACAGATTGCATCTATCTAAATCTTCCACAAATCAATTCCAACCAAAAAAAACATGGATATCACCCGTGTAGTAGCAAACAAATAAATGGAAGACGAACTTGCCACCCTCAATACCAAACTCCAAGATATAGAAAAAAAATTATTGGCCTCCATCTTCAGCATTCAGCCATGAACACTCAACTGCTGCTAGAGCCTTCTACAGACACTAGGTTCTCTCCTTCCATCAATTTTTGTGGGGAAAAGCTTGATTTCCATCGCTTCAATGGTGAAGATCCAACTGGATGGATAAACAAGGCAGAACAATATTTTAGTCTCCGTAACACTTTTGATGTCACTAAATTCCCACTTGTATCCTTTCATTTGGAACATCAAGGTCTTCAGTGGTTATGTTGGTACATCAAGGATCATGAAGAGTCATAATGGAAAACATTTTTCCAACTCATTTTGCAACAATTTGGCCCTACTTCTTTTGATGACTTCATAGGATCACTCACTAAACTTCTCCAGACTTGGACTATGAGAGAGTATTAGATGGAATTTGAGAAATTGGCCAATCACACAAAAGGATTGTCTTATGCATTCTATAGGAGTTGTTTTATCAGTGGTCTGAAGGATACAATCTGATATCAGGTTAAAATGTTTTTCCCCAACACAATTATGGAAGCCCTAGGGTTGGCTAAGTTGGCAGAGGACAATATCATATCTCAACAACACTCCCAATCCACTTTTGTTCCATTCAGAAATATGGCTTCCCCAAGACCCTCAATCACGCCAACTCCTAGCACCGCTCCTATCAAGCATTTGTCTGAAGCCGAGATGTGAGAACATAGAGAAACATGGCTTTGTTATAATTGTGATGAGAAAGTCACCTCGGGACATCGATGAGATGAGCTTAATCTCTATCTCTTGGATGTGGCTTTTCCACCTGCACTTGAAATTTGTGAAGATGCACAGGATCCAGTAGATGATCAGGTTGACATTCAACAGCCACATGTTGACCCTCCTCATGATGACCACCCAAAGATATCTCTCCATGCATTAGCCGGAGTCACCACCCCACAAAAAATGAGGGTCAAGGGTTTCTTCAAGAATATCCCTCATACAATACTCATTGATTCTGGTAACACCCATAACTTCATTTACCCTAACATCACCAAAAAGGCTAATTGTTTTTTGCATCCTTGCTCTAGCTTTAAATTCATGATTGCCAATGGGGGAACCTTAGCTTGCAAAGGAAAGTGGCACAATGTGATTATCTCTATTGGAGATTATAACTTGTACTCTAACATGTTTTCCATGCCCTTAGGGGGATGTGATGTGATTTTGGGAACTCAATGGTTACGTACACTTGGACCCATCTTATGGGATTTTGTTGAACTTTGGATGCAGTTTTCAATCAATGGAAAAACACACACATTGAAAGGCTTACAACCATGGTCTCTCAGCATCATCAGTTTACAACGCATGGAAAATCCTTAAGAAGAATTCACATGGTGTCGTCACTCAGCTCCATTCCATTTAGAAGCAACCATCAATGGTCTCCATTACTCCCTTGACTCTACAACAAATTTTGGATCGATATGCATGTGTCTTTGATGAACCAATGGGATTTCCACCTTCAAGAACAAATAACCATTGTATTCCACTCCTTCCTGGAAGCATCCCTCCCAACATCAGGCCCGTCCCTACACAGGTTTGGACAGATATCTGGATGGATTTCATTGCAAAGATCCCTAAATATGGAGGGAAGATAGTGATCGTGGTTGTGGTTGATCGCCTCTCCACATATAGTAATTTTGTTCCCTCATCCATCCATATGCTGCCTCCTTAATCACACAAATTTTCATGGACCAGATCTTCTGCGATGCAACTTTCACAAGTCATTTTTGGATGGAACTATTTCACCACACTGACACCAAACTGCAAATAAGTTCAGGGTATCACCCACAAAAAAATCGTCAAATTGCAGTTATCAACAAATGTTTGGAAACGTATCTTCATTGCTTCACCTCTAAATAACAACATCATTGGGAAAAGTGTCTCCCTCTCGTTGAATGGTGGTACAATACCTCCTACCATACTGCATCTAAAATGAATCCATATGAAGCAGTTTATGGTCAGGAACTGCCAGTGATCCTTCCATACCCGTGCAACAGTTCACCAGTTCAGGAAGTTGACATGGTTCTCCGAAACTGAGATCGTATTCTTCACATTTTACAGGAAAATATTCACATGGCAAGAAACAGAATGAAACACCAATTCGATTGCCACTGTTCTGAGTGCACTTTTCAAGTTGGTGATATGGTTTTTCTTCTTTTGTAGCCTTGCAAGCAATCCTTCCTGAAACTCAAAGGGTGTCATAAGTCAGCTCCAAAGTTCTATGAGCCATATAAGGTTCGTCATAAGCTTGGCCATTGCTTATAAACTGGAAATTCCTTCTCCTTCTCACATTCACCCAGTATTTCATCTCTTATCTCAATAAATTTATTGGCACCAACATCAGAACGCAAACTATCTTACTGGAACTGGATAATGAAGGATCCATCATTTTCAAGTTGATGACCATCCTTAATAGGAGCACTCTCTAGCTTCCCTCTTGATCCATCATAGAGGTATTAATTTTGTAACCATAGGATGCTACATGGGAACCATTTCTTCAGATTGACTGACAATTTCCACATCTAAAGCTTTGAGGACAAAGCGTGGGATGTTAAGAAACCATGGGAACTATCTAGGCTAGTGGGTAGGAAATTAATCAGAATAAATTAGTTATTTTAACCTAAGTTATGAGTGGGTTTAATAATATCCCAACACCCCCCTTTAAGTCTGACTTTATGATGGTATGTCAAAACTATAGGTGTATATAGGGCCCAACAATAAAGCTATGGTCACCATTTAACAATTATTATTTCCAAAAAGTTGAGGAGAGAGGAAAAACCACATGGCGAAAATCCTCCCTGAACAAAGGATAAGGCACAAAATTTGAAATAATATGTCTTCAACATATCTTTATCTTCACTTGAATTAGTTGAATTAACTACTTCTTGGTGAAAGACTTGATGAAGAAATCATGAACTCCATGATCATGCGCTAGAGTGTTGAATCTGTAAGAAGGAAGAGGAGATACTCATGGTATCTCATCAACTGATGAAGTATGAGCATTATCTGAATGATTCTTTCTATTGTCAAACTTTGATATGCAAACCAAATCTAAAATGGAAAATATATATATGCATACTCCTTCCCAAAGAGTACAAAAATTAAGACAATTTATTACACACTTAATTCCCAGAATAGCTGCAAAATAGTGATGTGAATCACATGTCATTCTTCCAATCTGATGTATAACCTTCCCAAATATGATATCAAGATTATAAAACTATGATATATCAGAAACATTAGCATATGGAACAGCAAAGACAAAGGCTTCAGTGACTTCATGAGGATATAGGGCTAGACTAGGAAAAGTATGAGCAATAGGGGAAAACTCATAGGTGTAAAAATATGAATGATGGATGCACTTGAGAAATGAACCATAAGTGTTTAGAACATATACAAACATTTTTAATATCAGTCCAATTATTACTAAGGTCCTGGATAACCAACCACTGAAAGTTAGGCAAGACTTCAAACCATGTAATATATGTAACACTGCATAAGAGACCAATGAGGAATCAACTAGTTAAATTGGGATTTGTATAGTCTTAGGATTTTTCAAAGGTATGGTAGATGGTATGGATGGTGGTGTTGAGGCCTAGAAAATCCCAGGTAACAACAGTAGGGATTCTCCCCAATAAACGTTCCCAATCAGCTCGTTATTGTTTGGTATGGGAAATCCTTACGGTTTACGGTTCGGCTACCATAGGTCAAGTAACGGTTTAAGCTTGCTTTTACCGGTTGTGGCCTGGTCCACCATTTAAGTGTATTGTTTAGTTTTCTTTTATATATGATATGCAAGTTCCTATTCTAAGTGCAAATGATAGAGATAGCAAATATTTCACAATGTGATGCGCGAGTTCTTACCTCTCGTCTTATTACCCCTTTTGCTTCTAAATCATAAACAAAAACAACTATGATAAACTAGCTAATTCTATCTAACCTATCCCTAAGGAGAAATATTATATTAAATGGTGAGTAATGTACTGTAAAACATGCATAAAGAATATTACAGATAGTTTTTCATAATTCAGAATACATGAATACATGTAGAAAGATAAACATAGAGATAGCTCATTGTCAATTAAGCATTCATTACTCAATACTGCATGAGTTTCATAAAAATAACAGGAAATCATTCATAACACGGAAGTAATTCATAATTCAGAATGATCTCACAGTTCGTAGAATGAGATGAAACAAAAGTAATTCAACATTCTATCAATCTACAGCATGCATTTGAAACTTCGCAACTCCTTCTCCAGCAGAAAATATGGCTTATTTATTATAAAAGGAAGTAATTCTTCTTACAATAAACTTCACAAATAGATAGCATGGAAAAGTCCTTCTAACATCTACTTCACCTCTATTTATACAAAACAAAATGACTCATGAGTTGCCCTCCAACCTTCTGGGCTTCCTCGACTCTTCCTTTACAAAATTTTGTCCTCTAGTGCATGCACTTAGAAAGGAATATATACAAAATATTAAATAATTCTCAGTTGTGAATAAGACAAAACTAAGTGGACCCAGTTGGTGTCTTGACAAAAAAAACCCAAGCTTGTGCTTGTTCACTGATGACCTGGTACTCTGCAGGTTCCAATACACGAACTGCCACCTCATGCTTTGACAGCTGGGATTCAATTTCCTTCACCTTGGGTGTACTCTGACTCAAAGATTCTTCCAACTTGAGTTTGTGACCTGATGCTTGTATAATCCAAATCTTGATGTCTTCTTCACTAACATCTTGGATCCTAGATATGCTTTCTTCTCCCTTTTGCAGCCTCTCTTGCAAATTCTTTAGATGTTCTTCCCTAACTAGGAAAACTTGATCCAGGGAGTCTATTAGAAAAATGCACTGATTGTGAACCAAATGTATGCCTTTGTAAAATTTAGCACACTTTTCAATAGTTTTCTCAATGGCAGTGTTTAACCTGACCGTTGTTCTACAACCAAAATTCAGTATGGCTACCTCCATCTTAAGACTTCCTGCAGATTTCTAAGGCATGTTAACTGGAAAGGTTTAATGGGTTTCTATCCATGCTAACTGCTTTTTTACAAGCTCTACCACATCCGATAATCTTCTCCAGAATTGTATTGAGCTGAGTTCTAGCTCTTTCAATCTATCCTAAATTTGTTTAACCCTATACATCTCCCCTGCAAGATTCAGCAAAACTTGATTTATCTCTTTTTGCAACATCGAGGCTAGATTTCGGAATGGAGTGATGTCCATCTATTTCTCCTTCACCACTTGCAATTGTTATTTAAGTAAAAGGTTCTGAGCTTCCAACTCCTCTACTCTTTTGCTCGTTATATCTCCTTTCTGTACTGCTTCCATGACCTGCTTCTCAAGGTCTTTCTTCTCTCCTTCAATGATGTTCACTGATAATACTAGAGCATCCTTGTCAGACTGTAAAGTTTGGCATGCTTCTTTTGAATTCTCAATCTTAATGAGCATATCTTCATGCTTCCTCTTCAAACTTTGACCTTCACCTCTTTCCCTTTTTAGGGTTTCCTTCATTTGAGAAATATTCTTCTGATATTGTTCCAAATCAGTCAATATTTTACCAACATTATCCTCATTAGTTAGCGCTGAGGCTACACTTGCCCTTTCCATAAGTCTTGGATCTTTGTCATTCCCGTGAACAATTGTCTTCTCAGTCACCATGACTCCCTACTTTTCCCCGGTGTCCACTTTCTTCTCAGTTCTCATTACAATTCTTTTCTTATGCTTGTCATAAACAAATGGTGTTTAAATCAGCCACCTCCTCTTCTTGGGATGGGATAAAAGGGATTAGTTCAATCCCTAATGTCGGAGCTGTATTTTCTTCTACGATGCTGCTAGAAGGGACAGAGGATTCTATCGGATCATCATAAGACTAACTTTGCTCCAGATTTGCATGATCTTGTTCATCCTGCTCCTTTTGTTGAAGCTCTTTAGCTTCTTTCTCTTTATGTTCTCTTTCTTTTTCAGTTGCTTCCAGTCTTAAATTCTCACCCTCTTCCTGCTTTTTATGAGCTTCTTCTTCTTGATTCTGTTTCGCAGTTTATTCTTCTACTAACCTTTTCTCGACTTCTTCTTTGGATCTTGTTTTTTCTTCTTCTTTTGCTGCCAACCACTATTCTGCTTCTTGTGATAGCCTAAGTGCCTCCTCTTGTCTCTTCTTAGCGGCTTCCTCCTACTATTTCTTTTGTTGCTCGATATATTTTCCCTTTCCACCTATCGTAGTTATCTTTTGCTTAAATCTCCTCCTCAAAGTTGTAATATTGCATGCATTTCGAAAAATTCTTCATCCTTATCCCAATAATTTGCGTACTCAAAATGCACTCTTGTTGCATCACAATAATTAGCAACTTTATCTTCAAAATCATTCCTATGGAAACTTATCTCTCCAAACTGAAATTATTATAACTCCTTTACAAATTATGATGCACTCTTCACTTTGGAGAACTTATAACTTCCTATATAAAATGGGACTGGGGGGTACACAGCCTTCTTATGTTCAAACAAGAAATTACCAACACCATCAATGTAAAGTTGCCTTACTAATTCCTTGTGAATAACATAATCTGTAGCGTATTTTGGCAAAAGAGAAGGGGCCCTCGTTCCTCCAAACATCCTCATATACAGACCTTTCTCTGTCGGGGAATAATGCCCATTATCTTGTATAATCTTCAAGGTTTCTTCTGACATGCAATCACACTCAGCAAGGAAGATTAGCTTGTATAGTGGCATTATGAAGTTTTCACAAATACTCTTATAGTGATTGAAATATTTGTGTGCCCACAACAACTAATATGCAACATAGACAGGAGACTTAGACTTATCCCATTGGTACTTCAGAGCTAGGTACAGCTGTGTGCACAAAATACAGTCTATCAGAACTGAGCTCATATAGAACTATGATTTATTTTGCGAGACTCCCCCCAGTGTTGTACTTATGCATGAGGACAAACTGTTAGACACTATATTTTCCTAGTTGAAGACAGTGCTTTGAGTGGCCACAATGAAGATTACAGGTACCCAGCTCAGTTTGAAATTCTTCCCATTTGCTCTTCCAAAGATCCTATTCAACATAAATGCTATCAATCTATAGGGAGCACAAAGGTTTGCAGTTTCATACTCCTCGGACAGCCTTGTGCAAAAATTCTTTCCGGGAACCATCATTCTTTTGACATTTTCCACCACATCCAGATTAAGGTATTTTAACCATCCTTCAATTATATAGGTCTGGGGTGTTGGTAGCTTATAGAACATAGCTACATAAGCTGGGCTATAAGCAGCATAACCCTGTCCTTCAGTATTATCCAGAATCATCTTTGTTACGTCAGCCCTCTAGAGCATCCAGCCTATTACTTCTGAACATGGGAAAAGCTCTGGATGTGTGGTAACCTTCATGATTGTTGATATTTCTATATTGGAATATATGGGTAAATCTTCCAATCCTGCATATGGGACTCTTCGATTGGTGATCATTTGGTATATTTCCCCTCATTTGTACTCAGGTTCAATACCCGTGACCGCTTTGGTATCTTCATATATAACCTCGACTCAGGTTATGATCTCTATCTCTAGTTCTTCGCCCGCAGCTTGCACCTTCTTCTTCTGTTTCTAAGGCATGTTGCTATATGGATGACGAGCCTGTGTTGATCATACAACAACATGTTAGATTCAGTCTATTCCCAACATATAACTACATATTGATAAAATCAACATTAAACACAAAACCGATTTTAACCATAAATTTCTTTACCAAGTCATCGTAATACATATTTACCAAAACTTTGTTTACACCCTAAGCCGCACTCTCTTGTGGTGAAAAATAAACAGCAGGCTTAAGATTTCAAAGGAGGGATGCACTAGGGTCACAGGAGAAAAATGAGAAGCTGACAATATTATAGGTATATAAGTCCCTGAAGTCAAACCCTTTCAATCAAATAAGTCTTGGACTTTATATCCTTTACAAAAATACTCAGATTCTGAAAAAATGGATCTGATTTAATAAAAATAAACAAAATAATTGTTTTTTGCATAATTAGGTAAAAAAACCCTAATTAACTACTAGTCTAACTATCTGTAGAATTAGTTCACTGTTTGAACCTTCTGATAACTAAAGTAAGTACTGGCAATCACTGCCACTAATCTTCTATTGGTTAAGTCACTATTTTCCTTCGACAGCTAGGTGTTGGTGACCTTTTCCACTGTTATGACATAGTAAAACTGAAACAGACCTTTCCTGATGCTTTTATCTGCATCTTTCATCTTCATACTTTGTCCCTGAGCCATCTATATTCGCCCAAAACTGGTCCTTTTTTAGTGAACCAAATAATTTATTTAAAGAAGGAATTTTCCAATTAGGAACAACAAGCCTAGTAGCATGAAAAGTAGATACAAAAATTGAGTAATCGGGACCCAATTTAGATAGAATGGAAAGGATTAATTGATAATCTTTATTTTAAATCCCACATTTCTTGAGCATTATAACAAGTGACTTGAACTCGGTTAATAAACCCTCAATAGAATCGAAAATGCTTGGACTCAATGAGAATAACACAATCTCCAACTGATGTGTTCTTAACTCATCTTGAACTCCAAAGAGAGACTCCAGTTCCGTTCACACTTGGTTTGGAGTGGTAAAACCATCTATATGAAAAATTATATCAGGATAAATAGAGAGGAAAATAAATACATATGCTTCATCCAACCTATTATGCCACTTATCTTTCTCAATCACAGCAATGGGCTCATTCTCCAAAGCTAGAGTAACTATGTATAGTCCTTTACTGCGCAATAGAATTTCAATTTTGGATTTCCATTTGTGACCATTAGAGAGAATTTGAGGTCAAAAATGGGCCTCCTAAGAGATGTACTACAAAAATATAAGATATATTAAAATATTATGAGTTAGGGGTTTTATGGG
>LPNX011050366.1:34790-140148 GCA_001517045.1 Pseudotsuga menziesii
CCCGTTTTTGACCTCAAATTCTCTCTAATGAATTGAAGGGAGTAAGAATTATATCTGAGGAACAATCCATATTTTTGAGTTGATTCACTCAATAATAAACTCTCTGGAACCTGCAAAACAAAATTAGGAGAAAATCGTGTAATCTTAGACCAAGCTCTTCTTCAGGGAGGGATAGGAGACTGGATGCACTACTCAACTCTGTAGAACTTGAGAAACCTTATGCTATGATACCATGTAGAAATATTATCTCCAATGCTATGAGAAAATATTCTAAGAATAAGCACTGGAAATGGATCTTGCTACTAAGATAATTCTCACAAGCATACATAGGAAAAATAGAGAGGAGAAAAGAGATTGAATCACATGAATGAAGAGATGAATATTGGAGTGTATCCTTCCATTGAATAATTATGAATAATAGTGTACATAAATAGTACATCCCTCATAGGTAAAATCGAGTTGTCTGGATACAACTCATAAAGATCAGAAAGGCATACTTACCAAATATAATAAACCCCCATAGGTGGCAAAGCACTTCCCAAATCAGTCAAGGACCTCACGAATTAGAAAAATCATGAGTGAGTTGTCAATAGTGATGGAAAAACATGATAATCCTGGAAAATTGAGATAAAATCATGGAGGATGGGTTGGCAACAAAAGATACCAATTTCCTAGTTAACCAGCTTTACCTTATCCACATAAAAGTTGGATAAAAGCATAATAAGGAAGAATCTGCAAGAAACCGCGGCTACTAATTCTGGGATTCCATAAAATGGTCAATATCAACCCTAAATTATAATTAAAGCATTCATGTGGTATATATGGAAAGTGTTGACTTTAAGGTGCAAGTGGATTCCAACTATCTTGGCTAGTGGGTAGGAAATTAATCAAAATTGATTAATTATCTTATCCTAAGTTATGAGTGAGTTTAATAATATCCCAAAACCCCCATTTAATTCTGAATTCAATATGGTATGTCAAAAATATATGTGTATATAGTGCCCAACAACAAGGCTATGGTCACCCTTTAACAATTATTATGTCCAAAAAGCTGAGGAAAGAGGAAAAACCACACGGGGAAAATCCTCCCGCAAGAAAGGAAAAGGCACAAAATTTGAAATAATATGTCTTCAACATATATTTATCTTCACTTGAATGGGCTGAATGAACCGCTTCTTGGTGAAATACTTGATGAAGAAATCATGAACTCCATGATCATGTGCTACAGTGTTGAATCTGCAAGAAGGAAGAGGAGAGACTCCTGGTATCTCATCAACTAATGAAGTAGGAGAATTATTTGAATGCTTATTGTTTATGTCAAAATTTGATCTGCAAACAAAATATGAAATGGAAAAGAGATATGTGCATACTCCTTCCCAAAGAGTACAAAAATTAAGACAATTTATTACACACTTAATTCCCTAAATAGCTGCAAAATTGTGATGGGAATCACATGTCATTCTTCCAATCAGATGTATTACCTTCCCAAATATGATATGAGGCTAATAAAAATATGATATATTAGAAACATTAGCTTATGGAATATAAAATACAAAGGCTTCAATGACTTCATGAGGATATAGGGCTAGGCTAGGAAAACTATGAGCAATTGGGGAAAACTGATAGGTGTAAAAATATGAATGATGGATGGACTTGAGATCTGAACCATCAGTGTTTATAACAGATCCAAACATGTTTAATACCAGTCCAAATATGAATAAGTTCATGGATAAAAAACCACTTAAATTTAGGCATGATTCCAAACCATGTAATATAAGTAACATTGCATAAGAGACCAATGAGGAATCAACTAGTGAACTTAGGATTTGTATAGTCTTAGGATTATTCAGAGGTATGGTAGATTATTTGGATTGTGGTATGAATTGTTTCATGACATGCATATCATCCTTCAAACAATATTCCAAATCATAGATATAATATTGTGAATGAAATGAGGAAGAGTTGATCAAAGACAAGTCAGTATCTAGTGAAAAAACACAATTTTTGGGAGATGAGTCTAGTAGACTGATAGGAGGATTATCAAGGAAAGGATATGATATAT
Source organism: Pseudotsuga menziesii (assembly GCA_001517045.1). Lineage (NCBI taxonomy): Eukaryota > Viridiplantae > Streptophyta > Pinopsida > Pinales > Pinaceae > Pseudotsuga > Pseudotsuga menziesii. Next base: position 36,853 of record LPNX011050366.1, read on the forward strand.
ATGATTCTTATATATCAGAGACTAAATATATATTATAGACATGAGGATATGATTTAACTCTGGAACTCAAGGCATAGTTTATATCGCCTTGGAACCCTTCACTATGACAGTGTTCTGAAGAATCAGCAGGCTTCTCTAGCTCATCTAGAACTTCAACCTTGTGCTTCTCAAGAAGAAGAGACCTGATTTCCATATTCTTCTTGAAATATTTCTTCTCTGAATTAAATTCCTTGCTGCAATGACAACACTTTGTTGTTCTCCCTTTCTTCTTGACTTTCTCTACTGAATCTTCATCAGTAGACTTCAAACTTTCATCTTCAATTTCTTACTTTGGCTTCTTCTCTTTCACAATTTGCTTTTCTTTGGATTTTCTATTCTTAATTCCTTGAACCATGAGAGAATGATCCTTCCCTTGGTAGATTTAACATCACCAATCTAGATCAATTTATCTTGCTCCTTTGTTAGTGAATCAAAGAATGTATTTAAAGAAGGCATTTTCCAATTAGGAACAACAAGCCTAGTAGCATGAAAAGTAGACACACACTACAACAAATCCTAGAATTAGTGTCCCTTTTTAGTGTAATTTATTTTTACATTGAGTGGTCAAACTAGACGCTAAATGGGACGTGTCATGGACAAAACTTAAAGCGTCCCAAAAAACGTCTTTTTTTGCTTCCTAAATAGCATCCTTTATGACATCCAAAATAGCATCTCTTTTTTTGCTTCTAGAATAGCGTCCAACTTTGCTTCCTAAATAACGTCAAGGTTTTCTTCCAGAATATCGCCCAACTTTGCTTCATAAACAACGTCGAGGTTTGCTTCCTAAATAACATCCTTCTTTGCTTCCTAGTGAATGTCCACTTTTGTTTCTTAAATGACACCCCCGTTAGTGCCATATTTGCATCCTTAATAGCACCATGTTAGCATCCAAATTAACATCCATTTTTTCTACCACTTTAGCATCCCATTTTGCACCATGTTTTACTTCCAAATATGTGTCATTTTTCGCTTCCAGATTTGCACCAATTTTTGCTTCATTTTTTGCATCATGTTTTGCTACCAAAATGACGCCAAATATTTCTTCTATTGTTGCACCATATTTTGCTTCCTATGTAGTGCCATGTTTTGCATCCAAAGTAACGTCTTATTTTGCTACCATATCAATGCCATGTTTGGCTTCATCATTAGCGCCATGTGTTGCATCCTTTTTAATGCCTAGTTTCGCGTCTCTCATGTTTTGGTCACTAATTTAGTCGCTTTTAGTATTTAACCGATATTATAATATCATTAGGGCATGGAGGAATCGAACCACCAACCTCCTGCTTGTAAGGCAGGTGTTCTTCCATTGAGCTAGAACCCTTTAAGAATTTGAGAACCTAACTTACAGAGTCCTCTATAATGGTAAAAAGGATCAATACACAACTTTGAGTATCTAATGGTCGAACAAGGAAATAGAGAAAGAGGCTTTTGTAATACCAAAAAGGACACTCATCAACATCAACAACATTGCATGTATCAGAATATGACAATGTAATAGTACCAATTTGGTTACCTAAAATAATGTAGCTTGGGCATTTTGGTTATATTAGGACCTGATAAGCCATGTGATTAGAAATACACATTAGTGCATGCACATGACCAGAGAAAAAAGCAATGTTCCACCAGTCTAGCTAGCAGCCAAATTATGGAAGCCTGGTTTACAAACATGTAATATATTGCACCTTATTCTAGTAGACAAACAATTATATTTTTGGTCCTAGCTACATGTGATTACACATGAGATAAGTTATAACTTATGTACCAACATAGTTACCTGCATAAGATCATTTCTAACAGAGTGGGGAAACAAGAGTGAAAACAAAGAGAGTGTACCTTGAAACATATTTTATATCATTGGAAGGAATTGTGAATTGTCGATTCAAGCATTTAAAAGCATGAGAATTGAGAATTAACTACAGAAATGCCACACAACTTCAGATTGCAAGATTTAGAAGACCAAAGTGAAAATATTACAATATCTAGTAACATAGAGTGAAGTCCTTCGGTCAACATAATATTTGCCAACAAAAATTATATAATAAATGCAATAAGTGTCATAATACCTCGCCTGCATCTGTCAAATAGCCACCCATTGCACTGAATTCTTTCTTGTATACAACCATGAGCAAATTAATTGCACCCTGTAAAATAGAAAATAGCCACCAACAAATTATCTTCCAAGAGAATATTGTCACAGAACCAAAACAGAGAATGTGAGCTGTCAAAATAGATTTATAATAAACTGTCTACACACTAGAGATAATCATGCTTAGAAGTTAGAACAACAATCATCTTGGACATAAAAATATTCCGAGCGTTTCAACTAAAATAAATTTTAGAACAGAATGTAAATTTAGATAATATTTATTCAGCGACTATTTAAGGAATTCAAATAGAATTTAAGAGGTGTAACATCTCTACATACAAACCTCACGAATTTCCAATGTAGGCATGTGTGGAAGGAAATCATTGCCAACAAAGAAACAGATGAAGACAAAATCATCCACAACCCGTTCAAAATCAATCTCCATTGGAGGTTTTGGAATCTTCATATCATACTCTAAATATTCACGTGAAACCCAAATGTTGACGAACTGCCAAATATTTGAGATATCATAAACAAGTTAGATGTAAAAATAATAGTAAAGCATCCACATGATCTATAATAATCTTGAAACTTGCTTTAATTATCATGACCTAAATGGGACCGTTATTAGTATTAATGCAACCATACAACATTAACAAAAAGAAAAAACCTCCAACCATGCATAACCAAAACCCTAACATCAAAAATTATACCTATATTCAACTTACTTGATAAGGCCTTTTCGGGCCTACTGTGAAGCAAGGCACATTTTCTGGAAGCTTGTGGACAAAATTCACTAAAATATTGAGTCATTTTTTCTGAGGAATTATGTTGCAATCTGTAAAGAATCAAGGGGAAATTATGTATATGTTGAGATTTTGAAGTTCAAAGGCCACTGCAACAGAGTAAGAAACTCCAAAAGAGTTCCCTCTGTCATTGGATCATCTGTGACCACTGTGAAGGATGCTCAAGAGCTGTTTGAGGGTGAAATGTTTGCTATAGATACTCCTAATTGATATGAGATTGAATGTGTCTTAAAGAAATGTGTATGAGAAAAGGAAAGGTGAAAGAGTCATAAATAGAGCTCCATCTGTGAAGAATTCTAAATTATTATGCAAGAAATGATGCCACATATGAGCTCCCTTGGAATTGTGTAAGACAGTTCGAGTATAAGCCAATGAGATTTGTTAAGACACACTCAGTCATTGCTTGAGATTCCTCCAAAATAAGTTGAGTAACATGATCATGTCCATGATTGTAAATTTCTAAACATGAGTCGAACCAATATCTACCCAAAACTAAGTGATTGTGTGTAAAAGAAAAAACATTGATTGTTTGTTTTCTTTGTGTATGTATTGCAACAAGATTGCTACTAGGTGGACAATGAGAAGAAATGATGAAGCCCTTAGGGTGTGTTTACAATAGCTGTCAAGAAAAACAAAAACCAGTGAAGAACCAAACTTCTGAGTGTAAATCACAAAAGGAGATTGAGAAAGCTCTAATGAATGCATTGCAAATGTGAAGACACTGTAAAGTAAAATTGAGGCCATGGTTTGTTGAGATCATTATGTGAGCAGCTCATTTTTGTGATGTTTTATGTTTGTGTTCACCTTTAGTCCTCCTTGAGGCCTACCTGTACTATAGGACCTCTTCTTAGAATGAAAATTGAAAACAAATATAATCGGGAATTTGATCAAAGATGTTGGGTTTTTAGGACCTCGTTTCTATGGTTGAATAACTCAGCTATAAAATTTCCTAGTTCATTTCGGTTTTCATGGGATAGCCTGTGGATAGCCTAGAGAATTTTAAACACAAATGCTTTTGTATTTCTTTCTGGTGGGTTTAGGGCTATATAGGATGAAATGTTTTCCATCCTCTATGCCTTGAGTTATACAAATTCTCCCTGGGCAGTTTTCCTTGGGGTAATCTGACCTTTGAATTGTATTTTCATTGGGAATTTAGGGTGCTCAAAGTCTACAGTTTGATTTTGTCCTTTTATAGTTATAGGCGCTGTAAAATGTTACTGTTTCATGCAATTTTGTGGGTACAAATTTTCTGTAAAATAGAATTCTGAACTAGTTTTATAGCTGCTTACAATATAGATAGGCAAGATTATTTGGATTAAATGGGAGGTATAACAAGGCCAAAGGGATTACGCCAATCCCCAAAAACTAATAATTGAAGACTTCAGTGACCAACTAGCTCTTAGACTAATATAAGCTCCAAACTGATTTCTCATATTTCCCCTTTTATATCAGAATTCTCAATAGTTGTCAACTGGGTTGAAATGCATATCAGGTGATCTCTGCAGTTGTTGGAAATGGTTTATTCACACAAGGGACCCCAGAGGTGAGACGAATCAGTCCAGAAAGAAATCAGCGTCTTCCCAGTGTGAAAATAGTCTATGTAGTTCTTGAAGCTCAATACCAGGCTTCTGTAAGTGCAGTCCAGAATCTTAACCAAAAAAGAAAAGATGTTTCGTTTGAGATTGTTGGGTACCTTCTAGAGGAGCTAAGGGACCAAAGCACCTACAACATGTTCTGTAAAGATCTTTATGGTGCTAATATATTCATTGGATCTCTCATATTTGTTGAGGAACTCGCTCAAAAGGTAAAGGCTGCAGTGGAGACCGAGAGGGAAAGATTGGATGTTGTCTTGGTTTTCCCTTCAATGCCAGAGGTAATGAGACTAAATAAACTGGGCTCTTTTAGTATGTCTCAATTGGGCCAATCCAAAACCCCTTTCTTTCAAATGTTTAAAAGAAAGAAGAAGTCTGCAGGCTTCGAGGAAAGCATGCTTAAACTTGTTAGAACCCTACCCAAAGTCCGCAAGTATTTTCCAAGTGACAAGGCTCGGGATGCTAGAGCCTATATCACGAGTTTACAGTTTTGGTTGGGTGGATCGCCAGAGAATCTTGAGAACTTCTTTTAAATGATTGCTGGATCCTATGTGCATGCTCTTAAGAAGACAAAATTGGATTTTATTGATCCAGTTGTCTATTTGGACACAGGAATATGGCACCCTCTAGCTCCTTGCATGTATGACGATGTTAAAGAGTATTTGAATTGATATGACACCAGAAAGGATGCAAATGAGAAACTTAAAAACCCAAATGCACCAGTCATTGGTATTGCCTTGCAAAGAAGCCACATTATTACTAGTGACGATGGTCATTATGTGGCTGTTGTGATGGAATTGGAAGCCAGAGGTGCAAAATTTGTGCCAATATTTTCAGGTGGATTAGATTTTTCTACCCCTGTGGAGCGTTTCTTGTATGACCCACTTACAAAAAAGTCTCTTGTAGATGATGTGGTTTCCTTGACTGGGTTTGCACTCGTGGGTGGACCTGCTAGACAAGACCATCCTCGTGCTATACAAGATTTGTCCAAACTTAATGTTTCTTACATTGTGGCCTTGCCTCTAGTGTTCCAGACTACAGAGGAATGGCTTATCAGCACTTTGGGATTGCACCCAATTCAGGTTGCACTTCCTGAACTTGATGGTGGTTTGGAGCCTATTGTTTTCTCGGGTTGTGATGCAAGAACTGGTAGGTTTCATTGTTTGTCTGAACACTGTTTTAGCAATTTCATCAATTAGACAATCTGTTAACAATGTAATTTGTCTAAAATTATTAACCTTGTTGTGAAACTCCTATTATCATTACATTGATGTCAAAATACCAAAACAGGGCCATGGGACTAATACAAATGTTTAGGATCAAAGTTTCCTTTGATCCATTGGAGGGTTCTTTAGAAGTGGTTGTAAAAAATTGTTTCTAATTTATTTATATTAATGTGTAGGCAAGTCCCATGCACTTCATAAGCGTGTTGAACAACTTTGTACAAGGGCTATCAAATGGGCTCAACTAAAGAGAATAGCAAAGGTGATCATGTCAAAATTCCATTTTGATTTGTTTTGCGTGTGACAACCTATATAAGATAATTGAAGATAGTTATAACAACAGTCTTCTTGTTTGGTAATGGAAACAGCATATAACAAAAGTTTTCCTGTATGGCTATTTGGAATGCTCGGAGTGATTTTACTGTGTTGGTTTATATGGAAACCATTCACTGATGCAATAAATTATTACTTACATGTCTGCAAGAGGAGAAGACAATAGCCATAACTGTATTCATCTTCCCACCTGACAAAGGCAATGTAGGCACTGCAGCCTACCTCAATGTATTCACTTCAATTTTCAGTGTATTGCAAGAACTAAAGAAAGATGGCTATAATTTAGAAGGTTTGTTAGATACTTCTGAGGCACTTATTAAAGACATAATTCATGACAAAGAAGCTAAGTTCAGCAGTCCAAATCTTAATATTGCTTACAAAATGAATGTGAGAGAGTATCAACAACTCACTCCTTATGCTAAGGCTTTGGAAGATAACTGGGGAAAACCTTCAGGGAACCTTAATTCTGACGGGGAGAACCTGCTCGTATATGGAAAATAGTTTGGCAATGTTTTTATTGGAGTACAACCAACTTTCGGATATGAAGGCGATCCTATGAGGCTTCTTTTTGCAAAATCAGCAAGCCCACACCATGGATTTGTAGCTTATTACTCATTTTTGGATAAAATATTTAAGGCGGATGCTGTCTTGAATTTTGGAAATCATGGATCCCTAGAATTTATGACCGGAAAGCAAGTGGGAATGAGTGATGTGTGTTACCCTGACAGTTTGATAGGAAATATCCCCAACATATACTATTATGCTGCTAACAATCCCTCTAAAGCCACTATAGCTAAACGCCGCAGTTATGCTAATACAATTAGTTACTTGACACCTCCAGCAGAGAATGCTGGCTTATACAAAGGTTTAAAATAGTTGAGTGAACTCATAGCTTCATACCAGTCACTGAAGGACAGTGAGTTTCGCAACAGTATTCATGATCAACTTTCTTATCTAGTGAAGTTTTGTTTCTAATATGTAACTCTCGTATATAATTGTAGATGAATATTCTTGATCGGGCAATAAAAATGGTTGTTGAGCTTGATGAACCTTTAGAAATGAACTATGTAAGAAAGCATGCCTCAGAGCAAGCTCAAACACTGGGAATTGGAGTACGTGAGGTTGCCACACATTTATTTTCAAATGCCTCTCGATACTAATCATCTAATGTCAACCTAGCAGTTGAAAATTCCTCTTGGAATGATGAAAAATAGCTGCAAGATATGTATGTTAGCAGGAAATCCTTTGCCTTTGATTCTGATGCACCAGGGGCAGGCATGAAGGAGAACAAGCAAGCATTTGAAATGGCATTGTCAACAGCAGAGGCCACTTTCCATAACCTTGATTCATCTGAGATATCTCTTACTAATGTGAGCCATTACTTTGACTCAGACCCCACAAACATTGTACAGAGCTTAAGAAAAGACAAAAAAAAGCCAAATGCATAGGTCAGGACTCTGTCTGAGACAGTCAGGCTAGATGCCAGGACAAAGTTGCTTAATCCTAAATGGTATGAAGGAATGCTTTCTAGCGGATATGAAGGTGTTAGGGAGATTGAGAGGAGACTGACAAATACTGTGGGGTGGAATGCTACATCCGGTCAAGTGGATAACTGGGTTTATGAGGAAGCCAATTCCACTTTCATTGCAAATGAGGACATGTTAAAGAGGTTATTATGAAAAAAACCAAATTCATTTAGAAAGTTAGTGCAGACATTTTTGGAGGCAAATGGGCGAGGTTACTGGGAGACTTTTGAAGAGAATATGGAAAAATTAAGGCAGCTATATTCTGAGGTTGAAGACAAAATTGAAGGCATTGAAAGGACTTAATATGTCTAGTGTAAGTGAACTTGCATTTTAGGATTAGGTTCTTTTTCATTCTGTTTTATATTTGAAGTTTTTATTTTTTATTTCATGTGTATTTCATTGTATCTATATATAAGTAATTTCAATCAGCATCCCAGTTTGTATGCTGCACAACAAAAGCATCAATTATTAGATTCACTCTAAGGTAATTACCTCAGTTTGTATTCAACTGTATCTTTGAAAATTATAAACATAGTGAGAAAACTGTATGTTTGGGGTTTTTATCGGTCTTCCTGTTTTTAATTCTCGCTCCCTATCTTTCCTCTATTATCCAAACTTTCAGTTTTATTTCTCATATTTTCTCCAAAGGTAAAAGACTTTCATATTCCTTAATTTGACAATTTTTAATGAGCTGATGCAGATACTGTAGGACCTTCTCTTCAAGGCACACAAAGGTGGACTAATGGGTTGTTGTCATTCACCCACCCCCTCTTCAAACACCTTTGTTGGATCCTTTCAAGGAGGGTGATTTGGAGAGTGCCCCAAGTTACCCAGACTACTATGAGTGAAATCATAAGCTGATAGCAGTGTTTTAAAAACCAGCCGAGTCCGAGTCCGAGTTGGCCGAGTTGGTCGAGTTGACCCCTAGCCAAGCTGACTCGGCCTGCAACTCGGCTCGGGTGGCTGATTTTATACTTAATCAGCCGAATTGGGTCTGAGTCGGTCGAGTTAGGGTCCAAGTTGGCCGAGTCGGCCGAGTTGACTGAGTTGCAACCCGAGTCAGCCGAGTCAGCTGTGGCAGACACCCACAAGAATGCAGACTCCAAAACAACATGTTTATTTTTTATTTTTAAGATTTTTCTTATTCTAACCATAACCTGAGGCCATAAGATGACCCACTTCCTTTCTATTTTCCTCACACTTCTGTTGTAATATGTTTGTGAGCATTTGGCATTATTGTTGTTTGGATTCATGGAGGCTTAGAGGAGCGTCCAACAGTGAAGAACAATCAACATGATTGCAGGAGTTGGACTGTTGGAGACCGATTTTCTGTTACCTAGATGTATGTTAGCTTCGAGCTAGCCATTGTTTCTTTTTTTCTCATTAAATTGACAAATATCAGTCTTCTTTTCTATTGTTTGCTGCCAAAATAATAATATTTTTTTCTTCGCATGTTTAGATTTGCTTTGCATTTAGATTCTAGATTGGCCCCAAAAGAAAAAGATCAGGCATGGATCTATGCTGCTGTCATTGAAGGGAAAATGTATTGCAAGTGTTGCAAGACATGGATTAAAGGAGGGGGCATTAATAGATTTAAACAACAGTTGGCTGTTGTTAGAGGAAATATTGCCCCATGGGAAGCTGATTTAGAGTTTATTGGTGAGATTATGTTCGAGTTGCAACAACAGTTTAATGAATTTGAAGAGAAGGCTAAACAAAAAGAGATGTATGATCATTGACATATGATGTAGTGATTGTTTTTTGGACTCTACAAGCCATTTAGGCCTCACTGATTATGTTTTTTGTTCTAGATATGTATTGCACAGTACACTCAATGCAATTTTGATATATTCACACTTATATGGTGTATGCATGAGTAGACGTTGGATATTTCGTCTCCAATACTTTGCAAAAATGGATTCAAATCTTTAAAATATATATTTTTTTAATTATTATTTTATGTATGTTTTGAGTAATCCGAGTCATTAAATTCAAATCAGTCGAGTCATTACCGATTCCGAGTCCGAGTCCGAGTTTACCCTTGACCGATTTTGAGTCTGAGTCTGAGTTTTAAAACATTGGCTGATAGACCATAGTGATTGAAAAATTATGTCTGTGTACCTCCCAAGCCATGGCAAAAACATGGGTGCCTTATTGGACAGTGTAACTTTGAGCTATGAGTTTCACCAATGGAAAATAAAAATTTAGTGACTAACCTCTTCCTTTGTCTTATATTTTGTTCTGATCAAGATCTATCCACATATAAAGACCAAAACATAGGATGTTTTGCCAAAACATAAAACTTGAGAAATGGTCATAGAATGATACTTCAATACACCTCAACACCAAGAATGATAACAAGAAGGTAGCCATGCATATTGCTTCTTTTGTCCCTCTATGTGCAACAAATAAATAGTCAACCCCTCAAACATTAGTCTTACTTGAACAAAATGAAAACATTGATTGTATTTGTCTGTTGATATGAACACAATGCCTGGTAACTGTTTAGTAGTTATTGAAATTTGAGATTATTGGATTATAATACAAATTATTTCAAAATCAATTGAAGAGTCCTTTCCATCTGAGGTCTTTCCCTAAGAAGTCCACAATATGCATATGGTCAATGCATGATTCATCTTGTAGAGTTCAGCAATTAGAATTATCTACAAAATCGAAAGCCTCTTGTCAAATTGAAATTCAAAGTCTTTTCTATAGTTTTTTTATAGCAAGACAAAGGGTTGCTTGTCTTCTTGACTTCTTTATGGGTTTAAGAAATTACAGAATACTGGAAATAATATTGTTATACACCGGTATAAATATCAATATTCATAATTCTTACCTATTATTCACATAGGACGAGTTGGAATGTACTAAAAGAGATTGCAATATATGATTCCAACCCCAGATAGATTATTCTTGAGACCATGACTAGGCTATAACGGAATGGATTTCCCCTCAAGTTCTCTTGATTTTATCAAAATGGCGTGACCTTTTGCATAGGCTCATATGCCAAACAAAACAACCTTTAGAATGCTATCATGACTTTTGAGATATTGCTATCTATGCTATCATGACAATTGAAACCTTAGAACGTCTGCAAAGCTATTACAATGTGTAGCAACGTGAAGTGTACCTAAATATATATATATATATATATATATATATATATATATATATATATATACGAACATGCAATTCATGATAGGAGGATTATGGGGCAAAGGTAGACACTGACCAAGCTCCCCAAATCTAGGCTTTAGCATTTTATTTGCATCCCGATGAAAACCATCAAAATTCAATGTCAACATACCTAGAGCTCCTCTACCCCAGCTCCATCTACTGCCAACAAAACACCCTTCAGAATTTCCAACAACTCTACCCCCTCCTGTCCCAAGTGCATAATCAACTCTACCTAAGCCATATGCAGAATGCTTATCTATCTCCACCTCGACAATCTTATTTGCAACGACCTAGACATCATCCAAACTCAGCACTTTCCCATCTCCTTCTGCAGCATGCATGTTTACCATACAAGTGTAGTATCCCAACCCCGTGTGCACAATACATATATTTTTTTTTTCAAATTGCCTGTAAATGACTAATATCCATTCTCATACCATTGTCCGATGACTGTTGTAGCGTGGGATTGACAAGAAATAAATTGGAGGACTAGGACATAAGTTTGGATATGTGCTTGATGTATTCTTAGACTTGGTACTTTATTGCTGCACCTTATGGACTGATTTTGGAGTTTTGTCAAACACTTAGTGTGCACCTCCCTGTAGGTTGTTATCTGCCCTTGGTTTGTGGTTTATGAGATTGGAATTTTAAAAGAACTGACTAATTGAATCCTTATGCATATATGACCTTTCATGCCATGTAATATCTCAGCAAACACAAAAAAAATTGCAATTTAAATTGACATTAATATTCAGACTGTAAATGTAAATCAAATGTAACCATAGTACCTCCACTCGTGGGAATAACAGCAGCGATACAAGGAGAAGTCATATCTAGAATATATGGTCCTTTGTCTGAAGTATTGGCAGCCTTATAAGAACCAAATCTTGAGAGAGAAATCACTACAACCAGCATACAATATATTACACCCACTGATAATCTTGGAAATTTCCTGTAAGAGAACCTTCCTGTAGCTTCCAATGATGTAATACATGAGAGAAATGTGCCCAATTTCCCAAACTAAGTACCCAGCTATGATATAATCACTGCTTCCCTTCTAAATGATCCCAAACTAAGTGTTGTTATCCCTTCTCTTTAGAATATATGGCAATTCTGGAAACAGTGGGTAAGATTCTTCCTTAATGTTGTATCCTTCTTCAAATGGCCAAAGACTGATAAATATATATTTGTACTGGGTATACTAGCCACTTCTTGAAAATAAATTCAACCCCATCTCCAGCATATGCAAACCCTTTACAATCTGCAACTTTACACAGAGAACTTGGCACTTCTAGGAAGTGAGTATTTCAACTTTTCCTCTAGTAAGCAGCAGCACGATTTAATGGTCCAAGGGTGGATTCCTTCTTTGAATATGCCTTCATTCACATTATTGTACCCTCTCTCCAATAATATATAATCAAACAGAGAAATAGCTTGCTAAATCAGTGATTTACCCAGTCCCCACGACTTGGATGTTTGCCACAAAATGCCCTTCACAACACAGAGGTGTTCACCGTAAAGGCCACCACAGAATATATTTCATATGATCTTTAACACCCGAGGATTCGAACTCTATACCACTCTATGTTTCAAAAAACGTGCAGAAAACAAAGATGCATGCACTAGAAAACCATTTTCGTACATGTAAATAATCCCTCTGCCCCTTCCTTTTCTTTTGTTTGCTTACGCTTCAGTTGGGTGGGTCAGTGATCAAATTTGAAATTTGAAGGTTTCTTTTGCTAGTGCTTCAATTGGGCAGGTCAGTCATCAAATTTGAAATTTGAAGGGTTTTAAATTTTAGAGACTAAGGCAATATAAATAATTTTACTTCAATTCACAAATATAAATTGACTAAATCTTTTGACCAATAAAATTCTTTTAAATTTTTATAATTTTAAATAATTGAGCACTTCTTAATATTTACATGAAAAAAAATGATATATTTTCAATAAAATTTATTTCAACACATTAAGTTGTCATATGTGTATCATTAACACTAACGTAACAACTATTCTATTGTATTTTTTTGGGTTTGAGCATGATAAGGCATGATAATGAGGAAGAAGACCTAAAATTATGGACTTCGCCTTCAAAGAATGCCTTGCAATCACATTGGTAAGGAGTGATAAGAAGATCACAACAATACAACCTGTCAAATCTTAGTTGATATTGTTAATTAAATACTTGTATGGTAAATTTAACATAATACTTACTTATAGTTGTCTCTTACTCTTTGCGTCTTGACACATTTAATATTTTATGGTCCTCTTTGTGCCTTGACCCGATTCGTATTATAAGGTGAGGATGTGCATGCATAATAATCCTTAGTTATGATTATGAGATGAGTATTTAAATAGAAGAGGATGTAAAGACAAGCAATTTTTATATGTATTTTGGTGGGGTCGAGGACAAATGTTGTGAGAAGCCACAAATGTTTGGAAGGACGAAAGGAGATTACATCATGATCATGCCACCCATCAAATTGAAGACTATTCTTGAGCCAACAATTGTTTTTTTAATTTTATTAATCATTATTGTTTCTTCATATCGTGTGCCCAATGACACCTCTCTATAGCAATGCATAAATCGACCTTTGCACAATTTGTGATCCTACCTACATGCCATTATTTGTATATGCATGACATCACGTGTTGTTTATAGTTTTCGTGATTCCATGATATTCATGCAAGAAATGAAGTCTTGTATAGGAGGACTTATCAAACCGGCCTTTTGAATTTCATTTTGATGAAAAAAGAGTGGACATGGGTAGCGAGGTTCACATAGGTAGTAGGCACAAATTTTTAAGCTCGTTTCGGGCCTAGTAGTAGACTAGTATATGTTATTTTTTGCTATAGTCATAGTTGTTGACAAATTGTCACACTTTAGATTACAGCTCCAAGTGACTCAGGAGTGAGAGTCACATCTCGATGGCTAGTGCCACGTAGTCATCAATGATTACTATCCATCTTGCACAACTAAGCAGTGAGTGCATGACATGAGTGAGTGAGTGATTATAATTTATCATATTTCCAATATTTTGAATGATGAGCTGAACTTTATAGTATAGGAATTTCAACATCTTGACAAATTTATATGGATGGGTGATTTCAAATGTCGCCCTTCTTTTAAAATGTGATATAAATTATGCCCTTCTTAATTGGAAGGGTAAAATTCAGTTTTTACATTTTTTTTGGAGGGCAATTTTAACTTTACACTTATGGGAAGGCCTAGAACCCTTTGGATGCCCAATGATACCTCTCTATAGCAATGCATAAATCAACCTTTGCAAATTTTGTGATCCTAGATACATGCCATCGTAGGGGCCATCCATGATATAGGTATTAGCAAGTGGAGATAAACCTTTGATTTAGCAATAACTATATACCGGGAATTCTATAGGTTAGGGGGGGATACTTGAGAAGTGAGCACTCAAAAGGGTTATACTCCTCTGGTTTCAATCTTTCAAACTGGTGAAAGATGCAACTGGTCGGAGATGGATTCCCCTACACTAGCAAGAGAGACACTTCTTCCTGCATATTAGCAACAACTAGGGTTACTCCCCCTCCCTCCAGTTATCTCCATTTCACTTGGTTTATTCCCCTGCAACGTAGAAACAAATCTCACTGCAATCATGCATATCTAAATCCTAGTTCAATGGTGATTAAAACTCATCTCTATGAGTAACATGTCTTAAAGGCCCTAGATGTTTCGTTTTTCGAATAAAATCACAACCAAGCTAGTTATATGAGTTTAGCTTCTCATCCTTCCAAGTCAACCTCCCATTCCATTAATTCTAGTCTCCTTGGCCACAAGCTTTGCAACTTTTTGTGACATAGAATAAAGGCTTGGCTTAGCCCTACCAAGGTGCCCAAGGTATGCCTCATCTATGGAAAATGGATTTTCCTACTCTCTTGAATCTCAAGGCTCCTAAGATCTAGAGGAGCCCTTCAAAAGTCAAAGAGGAGTACCACTTCTTTCACACTCTTAAGTAGTTGTAAACCTATAACTAGCTTGGTGCTTTGATGAGTAGGGATGATGAGGAGTTCATGAACATCATCTAATCTCTTGCCTCCCTTGATCAATGATGATGATGATGATGATGATGATGATTAGGATGATGATGATGATGATGATCAGGATGATGATGATGATGAAGATGATGATGATGATGCTAATGGCAGTGTGAATGATGATGAGGATGAGGATGATGGTGATGATGATGATGGACACAATGATGATGATTATGACTATGAGTCTTTTAAGCTTGTAAGTCTTTGCTTGGTTTGCATTTATTGTGTGTCCATACATATTTTTTGTAAATATGCTCCATATATTTAATTGGGGATGAGACAAATAAAGAAAATTGTTTTTAGCCTACATACTAAATTGCACAAGAGATTTACAATACCTTATTCAGTCTATGGGATCCATAACAGAGATTTATAATATAACGCATTAAGCAATTACCATAATCCATGAACATTGTATCGAGATACATCCATCCTTTAAAGACAATGCATAATATACACCTTACATTACTCATAATCACTACTATCGATATCAAATACATACACAACGTCCATTACAAGGGTTTAACTGTCCTTTGATCCAGGAAATTAAATTAACAATTTAGACATTTTTAAAAGAACTCATAACAACAACAAAAAAGAAAAAGGACAGCGTTGTCTCTCCAGAAAATCCTCTCCAAAAGCGTTAATTTTCAAACCTTAAAAATTGATGAGGTACATTTTAGTTATGTGCAAAGTTATACTTCTCAAAAAGATATTAACCCAGTATACATACAAGTTGTTTTCATATTCTCATAACAGTGAAAGAAAGGACTGAGTGTAACCCCTCCCATCACCAATATAGGTTATTGACGGGTTTGATGGCATCATTGCTAAGCTTATGAGATTAATAAGGCAATCTCGTTGCCACACTAAGCCATGAAAGGAATAACCCTTATTCTCCAGTATGATTATGCAGTGTGGAGCATTCAATCCAAATCTCTTGGTTATGATTTCTACACAATTAAATAAATGGAAGAAAATTATGAGCTCCTGTGGTAATAAGAATTAAGTAGGCACATTGATCCAAAATGATGCAACAGAAACATGAGGTAGTAAGAAACCTGTGGTGTCTTCAAATTTATATCAATCCTTTATAAGGTTTTCTTCATCTCCTGCTAAATGGGTAGAGGAGAAGCAGATGGATCCATGGTTTGAAGATTCAATGTACTCTAAGAATATGGATAAATGGCAGATTGGAGATAAGGATGAGATGAGTGCACATGCTAAAATGTCTACTGAATCATTGGGTGATCCAAAAATGGAAGATTAAAAGCTATAGAGCGTGACTGCACCAATGCTGCCTTCTCCAAAGAAGCAAGATGTTTCAAATTTAGCTTCAAGGCAAGTCAATTCAATCAACACACCTCCTATCAAGGCTTATGTGTCACAAAAGGGTGAGGCTGAGCAATATGAATACAAGTCAAAAGGCATCAGGGTGAATAAATATTGTGGACCCCAGCAAAGAAAAATAGTAGAGGTCTTAAGAAATATCACGGGCAGTATGGCTCAGAGAAGTTTAACCAAGGGAAATTAGCTAAGAAGTTGT
Organism: Pseudotsuga menziesii; assembly: GCA_001517045.1. Taxonomy (NCBI): domain Eukaryota; kingdom Viridiplantae; phylum Streptophyta; class Pinopsida; order Pinales; family Pinaceae; genus Pseudotsuga; species Pseudotsuga menziesii. The sequence continues at coordinate 53,254 of LPNX011050366.1, forward strand.
ATGTTCGCAAGAATGAGCAAGGGTTTGGATGCTTAAGCATTTTGATATCTCTTTTGGGCAGAAACTTGTTCCATTTCTAGTAAAATTTTATCTAAAGCCTACAAAACTCATAAAAAGACCAGCAAAGAAGTGAAAGCTGGACCTCGAATTAATCAGAGTTAAGAGATTAAAGAAAACACTGGTTAATCTGCAGCCAGTAAAATAAAGGCACATCATTTGATATGATCTCTATTCTGCTATTCATATGATGTTTTTAGAGGCACTGTGCAAGAGGCATTTTTTTTTATACCTCAATCAGAACTCGCCCAATGAAACTAGAATTATAGAAAAGGTAACTGAAAAAACTACATAGAACTAAAGGAAAGGAAAAAAATAACAGGATATGAAACTTAACATATGGGTAGAACAATAAATAGCAGTGAAGTTTTTTCTAGTTTTCTTTAAAAACGTTTTAAAAAAAGACACATCTGAACTAGGTTTTTTCCCTCTAAAGTTTAAAGTCTTAGACTGATGCGATGGAAATACCAAAAAAAGGTGATGAACTAGTATCAAGTTCCATGATATCCAACAATTGGCACAAATTCAAATTGGAAACAAAATAATGATAGAAGATTCTGTGTATATTACATTTCAGAGATTTTTTTCTCTGTTTCGATCACGATGTTGTTTTTTTTAATGAAAAATCATTTTAACAAACATCAAAACTAGTTTTCATTCTATATTATGCGATAGAAAGCTTTGTGGGCTCATAATCCATCCATCGGGCCATAGGCCACTACTGGGGATAAAGCTTTGTTGGTGCGGTGTCTTTGCATGTTAAATTGCGATATTTAGTGTGTGCAAGCAAGTTAGGAGAATTATAGATCAAGTATGGTTCTTGGTGCAAAGGTCATGGATCCCAATGATTGTTTTTGTCGATGATTAGATCCAAAAACACACTTCATTCTTGCTTCGACTGGAGGTGTGTGGGGATATGCACTCAATGATCATAGGGAGATATGCACTAATTTTACATTGTTTGTGTACATGAACTCCTTCTACATAAATAAAATATAGCATCACACAAAAATGCTATCACATGAATCATGATCAATGACATTGACATTGGTATATCTGACGTTATGTCGGACATTTTTTGAACACAATCCCTAGCTCTAAACCTAGTGGAATTCCTAGCACAGTTCCTTTTGAAATTTCTGGCATTATTCCAAGCGTTATACCTGGATCTATACCTGGCGCTATGTTGGATGTTTTCTAGGAACAATTCCTGGCTCTATACTTGGCGCTATGTTGAATGTTTTTCCTATCAAAATTCATGGTGCAATTCCTATCGCTAACCCTAGATTAATATATGGTGTTATGATATTCAGGACATTTTTTGGAGGCTATTCTTGGTGTTATATGGGATGATTTTGTGGACGCTAATTGGGATATTAATTGGGATGATAATTGGGATGATAATTGTGATGCTAATTGAGATGCTAATTGGGACGTTAATTGGGATGCTAATTATCGTCCAAAATAATGCCAACTTTTAAAAAGGGACGATAATTGGGACGATAATTGGGATGCTAATTGGGACACTATTTGGGATTCTAATTGGGATGCTAATTGGGACGCTAATTGGGATGTTAAGTGGGATGCTAATTAGCATCCAAAATTATGCCAACTTTTAAAAATGGATGCTAATTGGGATGTGTTGGCAGCCAGCAACAACCCCTTCACTTCTCATTAAGATGAAGGGGGATTAGCTCTGTCTATGATTTACCAATTTAAAATTATAAAAGAGCACCTCCAAAATCTTTGATTCTGAAGGTACTCTCAATCAAAGAAGAGTAAAATGATATTTTAGGAGTTGGTGGAACATGTTCGTGAACTTGGCAATAACAACTGTCAGTTAGTTTCATAAATTTTCATGTAATCATTTCAATCACTAAGTTTAATTTATATGATTATTTATGATTTAAGAAACTCGAGACGATAGTATGCCAAGAGAAAATCAACAAAAACACATCTTGTGTTTATTTAAAAGCTGGATATGGTAAGGTATTATGAGTCCTAAACTCTTATAACTAAAGGTAACTCATTTAATCAAAACTCTTATTAAACCCAATGTTCATATTCCATATGTAATGCCTTACCATGACTTTGTAAATATTGTATATATGTAGTTAGTAAATAAAATAACTATCATATGATAATTTTCATATATTATAGTTTTACCCCTTAGTTTCTTATCAAATTTGATTTCGGATATTAATTGATAAGATTTTGGAAAGATTTAAAACTAAAATATATGAAATTTTATGTATATGACATATGTATTAAATCAAGCCATTTGCTAGTTATCATGCTAAACATTAGGGTGTGATTTCGTTACCATATCGCCTTGAATGCTACCACCTTTCGCGCTAAAACTAGAGAAGACCATTAATTGACAGAGTTTACGAAGAGCCATGTGTCAAATTGATAACGCTTGTCACTTGGATCATTGAGTTGGCATAGAGATGTGACTTTTACTTCATGATAAATCGACAGTTGTGAATATATTGATGTATCAAGATTCAATGTTTGTAGTCATTCCGTTTCATAACAATGTACGGGCTCATTATGACCACTGTAAGTAATCAATGTTTGAATTTATGATCCGTCAATCACAAGATCCTTGGTATGTCGATTTAGTTAAATTTCACTGCTAGTCATGGTTGAGTCGTGGTTAAACATGCATGTATTATAATATAACGTTGACTGTAGCGTTCATCATTGTTAAAGTTCTGCTAAAATGGCCGAGTCCAAGATCTCATATCAGTCAGATCCAAAGCATGTGAAGTTTGCACATCATGTCATACACTTGGATACCTATTCCCTCCCTATTCACATCGCCATTCAGTTCATTCCGAAACCAGGGTAGTGTAGAGGAGGTTATGGCTCCGTTGAACCGCTTCGAAATCTCTGGTTCAGAGCTCATAGAAGCAGACGAAAAGATAGCCTTGCGTTTTGAGAAAATTGGGTGGGGGCATTTCTTTAAGTGTTTTGACGGCCATCATGCAGAGGTGACAAAATTGTTTGCCATGAATTTAAAAGACGACGTTGTGCAGATAAGGGGTTTTAAATTCGTTATCAACGAAGACAAGATCGCAGAGGCAACTAAACTTCCGTAAGTTGGGGAACGCTGGTTCAAAGGTAGCAGGGTTAATAAGAAAAGGTGTTTATCTCTGCTGCTGCCATTGCCCGATAATACTAAACTGAAGATAGGTGTCCCTGTCAAGTTTTTGAAGCCCGAATGGAGAGCTTTTTACGAAATTCTGGTCAGGTATGTGTCCTGCGACGGACATTTCTCCCATTTACACTATTACCATTTAAGACTCCTATTAGCATTACAGGGTTGTAGGCTTAACCTGCCATTTTATTTATGGCAAAGTTTAAATAAGATGTCACAGGCGGTTCGAAGTTTTAATAACCCTGATAGAAGTCTTTTTCACCACGGATTAGTCAAAATCATAGTGCAACATCAATTGTCTTTAAATGACAAGACATGGGATGAATTTTTAACTGAGTGTGATTTAGGGCCGACCCAATATTGGCCAGATCCCTCTCCAAAAACCCGCATGAAAAGAAAGGCTGCTAAGCCTAAGGTTAATAACGCTCCTGAAACTGAATCTGAAGGAAAAGGGCTCAGTGAAGCCAATCTATCTATAAATGCTGGGGTTAGTAATGACAATGTCGACAATCCAGTTCCCGGTTGCTTTGAAGCAGTCTTGAATCAGCCCTCATCTGATAGATGTCCTTTTACTCCTGCAAAAACAGAGGAAAAGTTAACTGAAAACAAAACTATTAACCTTGTTGATTGTAAAAATCTCACCGAACTAGCTAGTCCTCGTAAACATGACAGCGAGTCTATGTATAAGCTAGATCATCTAGCTCAAGTATGCTGCGATAAAGGAGGGTTTGAGTCAGACAAACTTGTGTTTTCAAGGAGGGTTACTAGGAGTATGAAACCTTTAATTTTGACTCCTATGGCTAATCGACAGAATACTCAGCCTACAGTCATCCATATTGAAGATGATATTCCATCGTCGATCCCTGAACCATCTTTTATCAGTCCTCAGTCATCTATTCAAAACATTGATGACTCTAATTCTCCTCGGGTAGCCAATAATGAAGAAACCCTACAGCAAGTACTAGACAAGACATACCAGAACAAGATTACAGAGTTGAAGGATGAACTTAAGCATTGTTAATCTAATGCAGCATTGATAGAAGAAGAAAATAGAACATTTAGAGAGGAGTTGCTAAGTTGGATTAGCAGGTGGAAAGAAGTGAATACTAAAAAGAATCAATATAAAAGAGCAAAGAGGTCAATAATAGATACGAATCAGCACCTACTTGAGCAAATAGAAAAACAGAAGTTAAAGATTATCAGGCTGAAAGCCAAATTAGCAGAAGCACAAAGAGTAGTTGATGTTCAGAGTAGAACTTGATGATTATGCTCATTTCTTATGTCACTGTCAAACAGGTAATAAAATATTTTGTTATGCATGCCTATAAAATCGCAGATTTTACAGGCATACATTTAAATTTTGGTTTATTTTGTTACATCTGTTTTTACTGGTTTTAATGAGATGCTTCGTTTGTTTGAATACAGGTGTATATGTCATTACTCTTCTCCAAACTTTCAGGACGTTGTTAATGTGTTGGCTAGGAGATGTGGTTGTTTGTTGAAGGCTGAAGTTTCAACAATGGCCACGAATTTACCAAGTACCTTCAAATCAACAAACATTCAGGCTAGTCATTTTTCTGTTTATAATGACAGGTGTTTAATAAAAGAGATTCGATTCTCTTTATAGTTATAGGAACCCTATAATGTTGCATGTAACATTAATGGGGAAAACTGAATCATAGTATTATATAAGTTAGGAATTTTGATGAACTGGGAGATGGAGTGTTTGAAGAAAACATACTTGAAATATATTTTGTTGCTGGTGTTGTTTCATTCCTGAAGTTGAATCTTTGGATGTGAGATACAACTAGACATCTACAGACTGATATCATTACTGGTATTATTGTTTTGGGTATATTATATATATTTCAGCATCTTATCTTCTATCTTAATATTAATACAATATACTTTGCTATACTTGTGTTCAATTATCATTTTCACTTTGTCAACTCAATATCGCATTTTGAACAAATATATCGTTATGATTGTGTTTATTAGTATTTTTACTATAAACTTAAGCTATAATGATATACACTTCTGTCTGTTAAAAATATCATTTGTATTTTTACAGTGATTTTATATTAGACATCATCTTTTGATTCAAATAGCTATATTGATCATTAATTATTAATTAATTTCAGAAAACTAAAATGGTTGTTTATTTTCAGTTTTTCTGTTCAGTTATTGTATAACAGAGTGACTTATCATGTATAATTTAAATGTTTCTATTTAAAATACACACTTTGTCTTTCTGTACATCTTTTATTAATTAATAATTAATCTAGTATTTAGAGACGCTCTCAGCTGAGATAGGATAGTTAGTGTTAAGTTTTATTTTAGTATATTTCAGTTAACAACTGTCAAATCAATTCGTATAATTGTAGCATACTTTTTACAAGTCTTTATATTCAGAAAACTCTTCAAAAGTTGGAGTCTTTCCTTAAGAAAGCAAACATAAGACAGTTTAGATAGTTGAAACTAATTATAGGATTCATTTAAGTAGAAATAACATTAGGATAGGTTAGATTTTGCTGATTTTAATTTCTCCTTAAGAGAAAAATTAGCTGGTAGCAAGACCATAACCTGCGAGGTTTTGTTAGTTTAAACATACCAAACGCTGCTTTAAGTTGATTGTGTGGGAAAAACCTCCTTATTGGCCTAGGTCAGAAAATTAGGCCAACAAGATGCTAATTGGAACGCTAATTGGGATTCTAATGGGGATGCTAATTGGGACGCTAATTTGGATGCGAATTAGCGTCCAAAATAATGCCAACTTTTAAAAAGGGACGCTAATTGGGATGTTAATTGGGACGCTAATAAGGACAATAATTAAGACACTAATTAGCGTCCAAAATAGCTCCAACATTTAAAAAGGAACGCAAATAATGCCATTAAAAGCGCCATCTCGTGGAAAAGCATCCACTTTGTCCAAAAAATGATGAAAAATAAACTAAAAGTGATAGTGGACGCTAAAAAGGAAGCTAAAAGAGACGCTAATCACAGGTTTTTGTTGTAGTGACAAAACCTAAGTAATCATGACCCAATTTAGATAGAATGGAAAGGTTTAATTGATCATATTTCTTCTCAATCCCAAATTTCTTTAGCATTATAACAAGTGAGTTGAATTTGGTGAATAAACCCTCAATATAATCGAAACTGTTTGGACTCTGTGAGAATAACTCAATCTCCAATTGATGCGCTCTTAACTCATCTTGAACTCCAAAGAGAGACTCTAGTTGGGTCCACACTTGGTTTGGAGTGGTCAAAACATCTATATTAAAGAGTATATTAGGAGAAATAGAGAGGAAAATCAATCCATAGGATTCATCCAACCTATTATGCCACTTAGCTTTCTCAATCACGGCATTGGGCTCATTCTCCAAATCTAGAGTAACTCTATATAGTCCTTTACTGCGTAATAGAATTCCAATTTTGGATTTCCATTCATGATCGTTGAAGGGAGTAAGAATTATAGCTGAGGAAAAATCCATATGGTTGAGTTGATGCACGCAAGAAGAAACTCTCTGCAACCTACAAAACAAAACTAGGAGAAAATATTCTAAGCTTAGACCAAGCTCTTCTTCAAAGAGGGATAGGAGACTGTATGCACTCCTCAACTCTTTATAACTTGAGAAACCTTGCACTATGTTACCATGTAGAAATATTAGCTCCAATTCTATGAGAAAATATGTTAAGAAGAAGCACTATAAATGGATCTTTCTACTAAGATAATTCTCACAAGGATACAGAGGAAAAATAGAGAGAATAAATGAGATTGAATCACATGAATGAAGACATGAATATTGGAGTGTATCCTTCAATTGAATAATGATGAATAATAATTTACATAAATAATACATACCTCATAGGTAAAATCGATTTGTATGGATACAACTCATAAAGCTCAGAAAGACAGACTTACCAAATATGATAAACCCCCCATAGGTGGCTAAAGCACTTCCCAAATCAGTCAAGGCACTCATGAATTAGAAAAAGCATGAGTGAGTTGTCAACAGTGATGGAAAAACATGATAATCCTAGAAAATGGAGAGAAAAACATGGAGGATGGGTTGGCAACAAAAGATACAAGTTTCCTAGTTAACTAGCTTTACCTTATCCACAGAAAAGTTGGATAAAAGCATAATAAGGCAGAATCTGCAGGAAAGCACGGTTACTAATTTTGGGAGTCCACAAAGTGGTCAAGATCAAACCAGAATCAGAATTAAAGCATTCCTGGGGTATAGATGGAAAGTGTTCACTTTAAGGCAGAAGTGGATTCCGGCTATCTAGGCTAGTGGGTAGGAAATTAATCAAAATTGGTTAATTATTTTATCCTAAGTTAAGAGTGGGTTTAATAATATCCCCAAAAATACAATATACAATTCTTTCTCAAATGAAAATATATCCTTGCTATATATAGGAGGAAAAGGTGTACATAAAAACTAATAGACCCAATCCTACATCAATAACATGTAATACACGACCATATAGGGGGTAAAGTGCCACACTATAGGGGGGACTTTTCCCAACATTTAGGGATTAACATAATGTGTGAGGTATGAAGCTATAGGGCCGAAATACATTGTTTTTCATTCTGATACTCTTTACATTGATACTCTTTATATCGATACACTTTAGTGATCAAGTCAGGATGGTAAAGGATAAGTTCATAAGCGCAGGAGTTGGAGAAACACCTACAAGTCAAATAAGGAAATTTCCCAAATATACAATATTTTCCTGAGGTATGTATATACATGCTCAGTATATAACAAGCATGGCCACAAACAATATACAGTGGTCCATGTCAAAAGTAAAGTTTTCAAAAATGTATGCATGCACTTCTGATGAGTGCACAATATCCAAGTCTTTATGGTACTTTGACGTGGTAGTTTAATCTTGCGCAACTCGGGAAGTGCATCGATGAGTGATACAACATTATTTCCCAAGGTCTTCAATACAAACCAATGATAATAGGGGTTTATATCATGTGAATAGATGAGCTGATTTCTAGCATAATTAAACACCATCTGATTACTGGTCATTGATGCATACCGTTAACAGATGCGAGGAGACCCACCAAACATGATGATGGAATCCAAGGTACTTGAGTACAACTAATAAGTGTGAATATATGCTTTAATGTTGAACACTTGTAGAATCAAAAAATAAGGGTTCATTGATGTATACCCACTGTCATTTGTGAGGAAATTTTCCATTAATGAATTCAAGATCCAAGGTACTCATTGGGGTTTTGTTGCAGCTACAACATTTTCCCAAATTTCTTAAAATTTTGGACCCTCCTTTAAGTTTTGTCTTGCTTAGATTTATTGAAATTTCTTGACTCTGCTGCGAGTTTGATCTTTTAAGGATGATTGCTGAATGAATATCTTTGTCTACTGGCGCTGCTATGTTGAACTTGGTTTTGACTTACGGGTGATTTCCTTTGGTCGTTGTTGGAAGGTTTTTGAATTATGAGTCGGGGTCGTAGTCACCTACGCAGCCGCCCTTGCAGAAGATTTATAATGAATGACCCGATGTAAAGTCTGTTGTTCGTCGATGCACATTTTTCTCTGTCATTTTATTTTACTGTCAGCATTTTTCTTTCCGCTATCGGAGGTCTTTTGTACAATGTATCGGAGCCACAGTTCTCTACAGAGTCGTCGTTGCGGAAGCTAAATGACGAATGTTCCGATGCATAGCCCCTACCTTGGCCGATCCCGTGGGTTTATCGCTTTTCCTCATTATCGGAGTAGTTCATAACTGTGGGTGGAAGTCGTGTCTATTTGATTCCTACCATTGCGGTTCCTTAACAAACTAACCGTCTGATTCTATAATAGTTCCGACCTCCGATGTATCGAATCCTGTTGTAATGCTTTGTTTCGTCGATGTTTTGTTTTGCTCCGGAGCACCTATACCATGGGTTACCTGCCATTGCAGCGTTTTAGTAAACTAACCAACATACATTATGTGTTCGGATTCGCCAATGAAGTTTTTATCTGCCAGAGGTTTAGTTTTCCCGCCGATGAGGTTTTTCTCGCCGTAGGCGACGGATTTCTTGGTTTTTTATCAGGTTTGAGGTTTCCATGTTGAAAGCGTTGTCCCGGATTTTTACTGTTGATGCTCATTTTTCTTGGTAGTATGATTTACGTTCATTGAAAAGTGGTCTAAATAAATGATGCATTATTTGTGTTGATCGCAGACAGACATGGGAGGTTTTCTCATATCCAGTTGATGATTACTGCTGCAAAGAAGACATAGCTGGAGGACAACTCAGAAGTAAGTTGGCTGAATAAAGAAGTAGCTAAAGCATAAATAAGCAGAGATGTTGCTCAAGGAAAGTCTGAGATCAATAGGATCTCAAAAGGACCAACAGATTACTGAGCGTAATCATTAGAAACAGAGTCCCAGGCTTGGGAAGTTCGTCAGTTACCAAGTCGGTCCCTTTTACAAAGTGCTTGTAAATCTTAATCTTCATTTGAAATATAACGTTTGTATGAATCATGAGCACTCACAAAAGACAAAATTGTGAGATTAAAATGGTTGGGGGAGCCTAGAGGTCACCAGTGAGGCAACCCGTTTTGCGGTTTTGTATAAATATAGGAAAATTAGAAGGAAGCGGGACCTTTTCCCAGTTAGACTTGTGAGAACACATTGTAAGAGGAACTACTTCGTTTTGCAATAGATAATTACAATTTTGCCTGCTAGAGAAAGCTTTGGAGGGATGTTCAAATTCTATGCAATGAATGTTGTTGAAGGGGAACTATTTCGTTTTTAGCTTTTATTCATTAACTGTGAGATCGTTCTAACTTGTTGAACCTATGTTCTTGTATGAATGTTCTCTGGTTTATTTTATGATAATTTCCACTATGAGTAATGAATGTTTTCACAAACAATGAGCTATCTTGTTGTTCATCTATCTATTCATGTTTATGTGTTTTGAAATGAGAACAGCTACCTGTGATTTCTCTTAATACATGAACAGTAATACATTACTCATTAAATGATAGTCTCGCTCCCTAGGGACAGCTTAGTTAGTTAGTTTTATTTCTTTCTGTGTGTGATTTAGATGCGAGAGAGTTTAAGACAAGAGTTAAGAACCTGCGCATCACATTGTGACCACTCCTCATATTCTTTATCAATCTGCATTTTAGATAGGCACTTGCATATCATACTTAAAGTCAAAAACACAAAAATACATACAGTGGACCGGGCCGCAACCGGTAAAACCTTTTATTTTTGTTACTTGAACTACAGTAGCCAGACCGTAAACCGGATGGATTCCCCATACCAAATAGTCACGGGCTAGTTCGGAACGTTGACTGGGGAGAATCCCTTGTTGTTGTTGCCTGCAATTTTCCAAGCCTCAATAGTTTTTGGCACTAGAAGGAGGACCACCAGTGCATGGCTGGCCGAGGAAACCCATTTCCTCGAAATTACTCCACCAGTGATAGTTTTGAAAGCAGTTCATTTCCTAATCTGATTCCTGAAGAGAATAGAGAACATTTCTATTCTATGGACAATGAAGTTGTTAATGATCTAAGAAGACACACTAGGGATTATGTGAAGAATATTGGAGGATTACCAATTATCACTGACTTACCTAGAAGAGAATACAAGAAGAAAGACCGTCTTGTATTGGAAGACTCTGTGTTGGTTGGAGATTGGGAATAACTTGTAGAAACAACTTTACAGGAATTTGTTCAGCCTTTGAATCAAGTAGGTTCACCTGTACATACTCCTGTCCCTTCACCACCTCTCTCTCCACCCAGACTCATGGCAGGCATAAATGCAAATCAGCCATCTAACCCACCAAATCCACCACCTGCTTGGAAAGCCATATCACCCTTAAACCTAACACCTCCTTTGCATGACTTACCTCGGGCTTTTGAGAAGATGCTGCCCAAATTTGACCCAAGGAGAGGATTTTAGTAGATGATCATTTACAAAGTTTCTACTTGTCCATAGAAGGGCTAAAGGCTGGAGAACACAAAGACGTAGTCTGCAGACTTTACCCTTAAAGGAGCAGCAGCCTCATGGTATTTTGGTCTACCTGCAAATTCAATCCCAAACTGGGATACTTTTGAAAGGATATTCAGAAGCAAGTATGCATCCCAGAAAACTCATGCAGCTCTCATGAAAGGACTGTGCACTTTAAAGAAAGAAATAAAAGAGAAGGTGCATAGTTTTACTCAAAGGTTTGCAGCCTATCTTAAAAACTTTTCTGAAACTGACAAACCCTCAGATAAAGTTCTGATTGAATATTATACTTCAGCTCTAGGACCTGATTTGGCCACGTTTGCCAAGATGAAATCCAAACCTACGCTAACAGAGACTTATGAGGAAGCGGAGAGAGTAGAAGCTGAAAAGGAAAGCATAGAATATTATCCGTAGCAGTCAGGAGAGAAAACTTTTGGGAAGAAAGCTTTGTCATTTACAAAGCCTAAAGAAGAACAGTCGCAGGACTTCGAAGGAATGGTGAAGATGATGCAGAAGCTTTCCAACAGAATAATAGATTTCGAAAAGGAGAAGGAGGCTCATAAGTCTTACAAACCTTACTACAAGAAAAGAGAGGATAACAATCAATCCAAACTGCCTCCACACAGTCCTGCATCAATGAACTTAACGAAAGTAGGTATGGATAAATTTTGCACTTTTCACCAGCAGCCCCATTCTAAAAAAAATTGTCCACAATGGATAAATTCAATGACATTAGTGATGAATCAGCTGTTGGACTCAAAACTAACAGAGGCAAATGATGAGGAAGAAAATGACAACAAATCAACAGAAAAGCAAGAGGATGATGCCATGGTTTTATGGGATTGTGTCTCGATGTTTAATACTGAAAAGGAAAGTGATTTGGGACATGAGGACATATTAGAAGTAAATGTGACAACGAGAATCCAAGTTCTGATTAAATAAGATAGGTTAATAATCCCAAAAATTAAGAGACTTCAGAAGAATATAAAGAAATTTCAGAAAAACACCACGGCTAATAAAATTCCCAAGTTTACTATAACCAGTCAAAATCCAAAGCAAATCAACATACCTGCTAAACCTATTGAAAAGAAAATCGATAATATAAAAATGAATCTCATCGAACATAAAATGGAGTATGACATTGTGGAGGATATCAAGAAGGTAAAGGCAAATATTTCACTATTTGAGATGTGTAATGTCCCACAGCAGAAAGAGAAATTATTGAAAGCACTTGAAATGCCTGAGGAAAAGCTTCCCACTGACAATCAACCCCAAGAAGAAGAAATCGGTGAAGCGAGTGTGGGAGGTAAGCCTAAATGCAAAACTCCACCTTTTCTCCTTACTTTCGAAATTTTCAACCATAACGTGCACAACTGTGTAGTAGACTCAAGGGCATCAATAAATGTTATGCCACTGTCAGTCTGCAAGAAGATAAATGGACAACCTAAACCATCTACCTGGTAGGTCATTATGTTAGACAAAACAAATGTGAAGGTAATTGGGGAAATGGAGGATGTTTTAATTCGATTATCTTCAAATGAAACGGTATGTCAGTTCATTGATGTTGTAGTAGCAAACATACCTGAGGCGTATGGGCTTGTTTTGAGTAGAGATTGGTTAGCAAAGCTGGATGGATATTTTGCATCGGACTGGTCACATCTATGGTTACCTTATAAAGGAAGTCCCAATCAAATTAAAGTTTTAAGAGAGCCCCACATGAAACACAATGTCACTCAGTTAGAAGGAAATAATGAACCAGTGAATTCTATTTTGGGGAATTACTTCATTGAGCTAGAACCAGGAAACTACCAAGCGAAAGAAGCCAATGATACATTGGACAATCAGCCTGTTCTCCTTCAGTTTTCACAGGCTGATGAAATTGATTGTAAATTAGTAGACTTAGCTTTAGATGTAGATGTTGATTCATGTACAGTAGTAGTAGATCATTTTTGGACACTTTTCTTTGATGGATCTAAAACTTTGGAAGGACCAGGAGCTGGCTGTGTTCGGATTGATCCAAAGAAAAATAAACATTTTCTTTCATGTAGGTTAGAGTTTGAATGTACCAATAACACAGCCGAATATGAAGCATCAGTTCAAGGACTAAGAAAAGCAATTGAATTAAAAGTAGAAAGTCTGAAAGTGTATGGGGATTCTGAAATAATTGTAAAGCAAATTCGAAAACAGATACATTGCATCTCACCTCATTTAAAGGCTTATCAGAATGAAGTATGGGATTTGCTGACAAATTTTCTTGCATTTAATATTATATATATCCCTAGAATAAAAAATGCAGTAGCTGACTTGTTGGCTACCTCAACTGCAAGGCTTGTACCCTCTAATAACAGGTGTTCTATTGAATTACTTTTCAGGCCTTCAGTTCTAGACATGATTACCAATTTACGAGTTTTTGATGACGATCAGCAGATTCTGGAATGTTTGACAAATGATGAAACCTTCAAAGGAGCAATCATTGATGATGAAGAACATCAAGATGAGCTAAAATTCGACAATTTTATTCCTAAAGGAGTTAGGACTTTAGAGCGAATGTTTGATCTAAATGACAAATTCAGAAGGCCAGTAAATGTTAAGACTCATAGCTCGTCTTTACAATTCGAGTTGATTAATTTAGGAACTGAAATTGAGCCTAAACATGTGAATTTGGGAAAGTGTTTCTCCCCAGGTGAAAGAAATAAGTTCATCAGTTTGTTCAAACAATACAAATATGTGTTTGCCTGGACATATGAAGATTTGAAAACATATGACACCAAGATTATTCAGCATGTCATCCCTATTAGGACTGGGGTCAAGATTTATTAGCAGCCTTTGAGGAAAATGCATCCAAAACTGGAGCCTCTAATTCAAAATGAAGTAAAGAAATTGTTGGATGCTAAAATTATCTTCAAATTCAAACACTCAGAATGGGTTTCAAATATGGTACCAGTAAGGAAGAAATCTAGAGAAATTAGACTATGTGTGGATTTCAGAAACTTAAATCGCGCTTCAGATAAAGACAATTATCCAGTCCCACCCATGGAACAGATATTGCAAATGGTTTCAGGTTCTGAGTTATTTTCTTTATTAGATGGATTCTCTGGTTACAATCAAGTGTTAGTAGCTGAAGAAGACAGACTCAAAACTACATTCAGAACAAGATGGGGGACTTTTTCTTATAAAGGGATGCCCTTTGGGCTCATAAACGTTGGAGCTACTTTCTAGAGGGCTATGGATATAGCTTTTCGCGGTCTGATTGGCCGCAATTTTGTGGTATGCCTTGATGACATCACAATATTTTCAATGAAAAGAGAAGAACACGCATTCCATCTAAAACAGATTTTCGAGCGTTGCCAAAAATATGGTATCTCGTTAAACCCCAAGAAGTGTGTGTTTGTTGTTACAGAAGGAAAGCTACTGGGTCACGTGGTTTCTAAGAAGGGGATCTCCATAGACCCAGAAAGGATCAAAGCTATCGAACAGATCCCCTTACCCCATAACAAAAAGGGCATGCAATCATTTATGGGGACGATAAATTTCGTGCGAAGGTTTGTACCGGATTTCGCTCAAATTTTTAAAACTTTGCAACAAATGGTGAAACAAAGTGTACAATTCAAGTGGACTGATGTATAGAAGAATGCATTTGGTCAAATAAAGACATCTATTGCTCATGCACCCTCTCTCAAAAGTCCATATTTCGAGAAGGATTTTATTTTGTACGCTTTCGCATCTGACGATTCACTAGCAGCGGTGCTTACTCAGAAGGAAGATGGGGGAGATGAGTTCCCCTTATCATTTATGATCACTGTTCTATAGGGTTCCGAATTGAATTACCCAGCTATGGATAAACAAGATTATGCAGTTTTCAAAGCAGTAAAACATTCAGGTCGTACATACTTAAGAACCGGACAAAGGTAATAGTTCCACACCCATCTGTGAGGTCTCTTTTCATGCAAAAAGAATTAGGAGAAAGAACAGGCAATTGGGTAACAGCTTTACAAGAGGATGACCTCGAATTCAAGCCAGCCTCCATAGTTAGAGGGAAAGGACTGTGCAAACTAATGGCTGAAGGCAATAGCAATGAAGAAAACAATTGGGAAAATGAATCAGAGTTACATATGATGGATGTATGTCCTCTTTTCACAGCTTCAGATTCCTGGTACCAAGACCTTGTTCATTACCTTCAGGAAGGTGTGTTGCCAGAACATTGGAATTCTAAGCAGCGAAGAGGGTTGCACCTTAAATCAGCTGTGTATCAGATCATTGATGGGATTTTATTCAAGAAGAATTATGACGGAGTCCTTCTCAGATGTTTAGAGAAGGAAGACACAAAAAGGGTCATAACTGAGTTACATGATGGGCCTACTGGAGGCCATTTTTCTGGAGATACAACAACCCACAAGATTCTCAGAGCCAGGTACTATTGGCCCACGTTGTTCAAGGATGCTCATGCCCATGTTTGAAAGTGCGATATCTGCCAGAGGTGTGGCGGAAGACAAGCCAAAGTAGCAAGACCATTGAAGTCAGTCATGATTACGGAACCATTTGAGCAGTGGGGAATTGATATCATTGGAGAAATAAAACCAAATTCTTCCTTGTAGCACAATTATATTTTAACGACAACTGACTACTTCACTATATGGGTCGAGGCCATCCCGCTACGTGAAGTCAATGAAGATGCAGTCATTGATTTCTTGCAGGATCATATTATGACCAGGTTTGGGGTTCCAATTTCCCTGGTTTTCGATAATGCTACTTATTTTTCTTCCATTAGATTAACTGCATTTGCTCATGAAAAGGGAATTAAATTGCATTATTCTGCTAACTACTATCCACAAGGAAATGGTTTAGCGGAATCTACAAACAAAAATTTGATTAGGATCCTAAAAAAGACCATCATAGAAAACCAGAGAAGTTGGAATTTAGCACTACCGAACGCTCTTTGGGATGATAGGGTCACACCCAATAATTCCTTAGGTGTGTCACAATATACCCTTGTTTATGGAAAAGAGGCTATACTTCCTCTTAACATTGTGCTACCATCTTCCATAATAGCCCAAGAGTCTAGAGGTACAAATAATGAAATCCTGCAACTTAGAATCTATAATCTATTAAAGGCGGAGGAGTCTAGATCCAGAGCCAAAGAACGTTTTATGCAACAACAGGAGGTAGTGAAAAGGTGGTTTGATAAGCACAAAGCTGGAGCAAAGGAATTTGAAGTGGGAGACTTGGTTCTTAAGTGGGATCACCTGCATGATGAAAAGGGAAAGCACATGAAGTTTCAATAGTTATGGGTAGGCCCTTCCAGATTGCAGCAAAACTTGGCCCCTCAACCTATAAATTGCAAGATTTAAGGGGTGGGAAGAGAACTTACCAGTAAATGGTTTAGTTCTCAAACCTTATTTTTCTTGATTTTTTTTTTTTTTGTACATAAATAAATTGATTTGTTTGTTTACTTTGATCTATTTCATTCATGTTTTGTTTTAGTTTAGATTTTTGTTTGGTTTCAATAAAAAGAAGCAAACTTTTGGTTGCATGGAGAACATTAGAGTTCTGGATAAACTAAATCCTTGATAATAAGACTGTGTATTATTGTTTTATCTGATAGAATTTCTTCCAGTTAAGCAGTTTTCCTAAGTGGCTATGAGCACATTGAAGTCCTAACTTAATCCCTATAAAATAACTCAATATCGAAAAGTCTAGAATACTATTTCGAGGCTCCATCCATTTCACATTTTATTTTTTTTAAATGTCCTATGGTGTGACAACAAAAGACCCACGGAAAGGAACATGTGTAAACAGTATATTATATATAAATAATCCCATGCCAATAATTAAGAGCCAAAAGGCTGATAAGAGTCAAAACTCCT
Organism: Pseudotsuga menziesii; assembly: GCA_001517045.1. Lineage (NCBI taxonomy): Eukaryota > Viridiplantae > Streptophyta > Pinopsida > Pinales > Pinaceae > Pseudotsuga > Pseudotsuga menziesii. The sequence goes on from LPNX011050366.1 coordinate 70,315, forward strand.
AAGAAAGCAATATGTATCGAAGCAAAGTACTGAATCATATAAGTACAAAATTGCCAAAAGTTCTTCTCCATCCATGAGCTGAAAATTAAATACATCTCTCACACAAAAGGACACTATGGATAGAAGAGCCTGAATAAAAAAAATCAGAAAGAAAGGCATGAGGATGACTCAAAGGAACAGAAAGTTCACAAGCACACAAAAGTGCAAAATGGCATGGGAATGAGGAACAAATGAATATTTATGTTTGCCATGTGTTACAATCCTGTGGTGTCTAAGCTGGAAGCTACTCGAAGACCAAGGTAAAATGAAACTCATCTACTTGGCCTCAAAATAGTTATCTTGACTTTTAATTATTAGTTTCCATTTCCTAAATAGGACTATCGTCAATGATTAAAAGTACATATATTTTCCATTGTGGGATTCTAGACATCTAGAAGAATTCAACATGTTGGTTTTATTGCTAAATAGTCGGTTACTTAAGGGATAGATTATCCAAAGATCTGGGTTCACCGGGTAGTCGCCATTTGTTGCAACTACAATGTTCTCCCAAATTTCTTAAAATTTTGGACCCTCCTTTAATTTTTGTCTTGCTTAGATTTATTGAAATTGCTTGACTCTGCTGCGAGTTTGATCTTTTGAGGATGATTGCTGAATGAATATCTTTTTCTGCTGACGCTGCTATGTTGAACTTGGTTTTGACTTACGGGTGATTTCCTTTGGTCGTTGTTGGAAGTTTTTTGAATTATGAGTTGGGGCCGTAGTCACCTACACAGCCGCCCTTGCGGAAGCTTTATAATGAATGACCCGATGTAAAGTCTGTTGTTTGCCGATGCATGTTTTTCTCTATCATTTTATTTTACTGTCAGCATTTTTCTTTTCGCTGTCAGAGGTATTTTGTATAGTGTATCAGAGCTGCAGTTCTCTACAGAGCCGCCGTTGTGGAAGCTAAACGATGAATTTTCTGATGCATAGCCCCTACCCTAGCCAATCCCGCGGGTTTATCGCTTTTCCTCGTTATCGGAGCAGTTCGTAACTGTGGGCGAAAACCATCTCTATTTGATTCCCGCCATTGAGGTTCCTTAACAGACTAACCGTCTGATTCTATAATAGTTTCGACCTCCGATGTATCGAATCTCATTGTAATGCTTTGTTTCACCGATGTTTTGTTTTCCTCCAGAGCACGTAGACCATGGGTTACCCGCAGTTGCGGCGTTTTAGTAAACTAACCGACAGAAGTTATGTTTTCCGATTCGCCGATGAAGTTTTTATCTGCCGAAGGTTTAGTTTTCCCGCCGGTGGGGTTTTTCTCTCCCTAGGCGACGAATTTCTTGGTTTTTTATCAGGTTTGAGTTTTCCACGTTGAAAGCGCAGTCCCGGGTTTTTACTGTTAATGCTCATTTTTATTGGTAGTATGATTTATGTTCATTGAAAAGTGGTCTGGAGAAATGGTGTGTTTTTTGTGTTGATCGCAGACAGACATGGGAGGTTTTCTCAGATCTAATTGATGATTACTGCTGCAAAGAAGACATAGCTGGAGGACAACTCAGAAGTAAGTTGGCTGAATAAAGAAGCAGCTAAAGCATAAATAAGCAGAGATGTTGCTCAAGGAAAGTCTGAGATCAACAGGATCTCAAAAGGACCAACGGATTACTGAGCGTAATCATTAAGAATAGAGTCCCAAGATTGGGAAGTTCGTCAGTTACCAAGCCGGTCCCTTTTACAAAGTGCCTGTAAATCTTAATCTTCATTTGAAATATAGCATTTGTATGAATCATGAGCACTCACAAAAGACAAAATTGTGAGATTAAAACGGTTGAGGGAGCCCAAAGGTCACTGATGAGGCAACCCAAAGGTTTTGCGGTTTTGTATAAATATAGGAAAATTAGAAGGAAGCGAGACCTTTTCCTAGTTAGACTTGTGAGAACACATTGTAAGAGGAAATATTTCATTTTGCAATAGATAATTACAATTTTGCCTGTTGGAGAAAGCTTTGGTGGGATGTTCAAATGTTGTGCAATGAATGTTGTTGAAGGGGAACTATTTTGTTTTCAACTTTTATTCATTAACTGTGAGATTGTTCTAACTTGTTGAACCTATTTTCTTGTATGAATGTTCTCTGGTTTATTTTATGATAATTTCCACTATGAGTAATGAATGTTTTCACAAACAATGAGCTATCCTGTTGTTCATCTATCTATTCATGTTTATGTGTTTTTAAATGAGAACATCTACCTGTGATTTCTCTTAATACATGAACAGTAATACATTACTCATTAAATGATAATCTCCCTCCCTAGGGACAACTTAGTTAGTTAGTTTTATTTCTTGCTATGTGTGATTTAGATGCAAGAGAGTTTAAGACGAGAGGTAAGAACCTGTGCATCACATTGTAACCGCTCCTCGTATTCTTTATCAATCTTCATTTTAGATAGGCACTTGCATATCATACTTAAAGTCAAAAACACAAAAATACATACGGTGGACCAGGCTGCAGCCGGTAAAACCTTTTATTTTTGTTACTTGACCTATGGTAGTCGAACCGTAAACCAGACAGATTCCCCATACCAAATAGTCATGAGCTAGTTGGGAACGTTGACTAGGGAGAATCCCTTGTTGTTGTTGCCTGCGATTTTCCAGGCCTCAACAGGTTCCTATATCCATTTCCTACATTATGAGATGGCGTCGATAGGAATAAATCCATTATAAGGAGGGCATTGGTGCATGCCACATCAACTGACATGAAACTGGTATCAATAGGATGATATAATTTGGTAGAGCTATGAGATCCAACACTATATACTGACACAAGGAAGGCTGACATGATTGGTCAGGAATATTTGAGGAATAGCCAACACTGGTTTGACTTCCCTTGAACACATAACATGACACAAAGTGGACACTTGGAAACATAAGACTCAAGTAACTAACCATAATGAAATCGACCAATTCCAGAAGCATTAACGAAAGGCTCCATAGATGATGGGAAGGATAACCCATCGGTGGAGATGTATTCAAATTATTGGTATAGTTTCTTTCTGCAAATGTAAGTGGTGTACTGACAATAGACAAAAAAATATTTTCCATGTTCAAGTGCAACTAGAACTGATTGTTTCCTCCGTTTCAAAGATTCAATATGACACAATTCAAGTCTCCCCCTTTTTTGGATTTTATGTTGTGTTTTTTTTAGTACGTTTTTTTTTATTAGATTGAAAAAAGAATAAAGAATGCTAATTACATGGGAGGGAACAAGTGTTGCATGGGCGTAGTCTATTTTTCAAGAGCACGGGTCAGGTCAAGAAAAAGATACATATTGAAACAAGAACTGAGCTAGTTGTGCATACTCTTACAAATGTTCCCTTCATGGGTTACTTATCTGAAGTAGTATTATGTGTCAATGAATGGTGAAATAGAACCAAGTAACTGCGGTTATCCAATTTGGTATAATGGCCAAGTAGGAAGGGGTAATGTGGTTTACTTCATGCCAATTCATGTGACAACACCAAAATTATAAATCGCCATGAATCATGGTCTATATTCAAATACTTGAATCAAATACTTTTCACACAATAGGATTTGAGCCCAAAATCTGACGACTGTAATGTCCCCATTCAAATAATTGTATAGCAGGACAATTCCATCAATCCTACTAGTTCCCTAGGTTGGATGGATACATTTGGAATTATAATAAGGGAGCCAATAAATGATATTCATACATTAGAATGGGATAAATATTTAATAATGTAGCTTATTAAATAAATACAAGAGAAAAATGAAGAGGCAATTGAGCATGGAGACACATGGAGACTATGGGGCCCACACAAGCTAGAAATTTGGTGCGACATGGCATCCTCCTCTTGTAATTCCAAATCCATCGGAAGCCTAAATGTTATTGGATGAGTTAGAAGGCTAATACACTTGTCCATATGCATCATAGGTTGAATTTGGGAGGAAATGTAACTTACATGGGAGAGAAAGAGTCATTTTGGAGCTAGTGAGACACTTGGACTAGATTCCCTAGCTCTATGACAACAATGATGAAGATGATATGAAACCTAAGACACAAATAATATATGAAGGCTGAAATATGACATATTTGATGTGTCAAGTCAAAATATAGCATCCAAGAGATCTCTCATGGAGTTAGGGAAGCTCAATGGGCTCCAACTCGAATTTGGGGAAGGTGGAAGGCTAGGAAAGAGAGGACACATGGAAAATCATGAGCACACACCCTAATTAAAATTGCCTTGAGTTTGTGTATGGATTGGGAAACTTAGAAGGCTAAGGATGTTTATAAAATACAGTAAGAAACCAAGATAATGGATTTTTATCATTTGTGAATTGTGAGAGCTAGTGGATGACTAGTTTTCTTTCCTTATCCAATTTCAAGGGTGAAAGATTCCCATCCAGGTTGGTGTTTGGAGAGGCCACTCAGGTATTTCAAGAAGATTCAATGGATTTTAAATTTCATGTGGAAGCTACAGGGCAGATTGTGGGTTCTTCTATTGCATCACTTCCTCTCAACCATTTCCAGTTTTCTTTGCATATTCATACTCATGGAGGGAATGCGCCTTGGGTGAGCTCTTGTACTCTTTGGGAGAGATCTTACTGATATATTTATGATTTTAATCAGTGAAATATGATAAGTTATTTATTCTTATAAAGTTTCAAGTTGAAATACCCAATATTTGTATGTCAAAATGACTTTTAATGAGAAAACAATGACCATTTCCACTCTATTTTGATATATGCCATGGTAATTCTTATTATTTCGAATGGAGGAATGTCTCTCTGATAAATGTATGATTTATGGAATGTCATTAATGTGTATTTAAATTCTAATGTTCAATACTTAATCATTGAAATCCAATTTACTCATTTTTATTTCATTGGGAGAAGATTTGGCACATTTTCCCCAAGGGTTGAAATTGTGATTTAGGAGTTGTTTTGGAAAATGTCATAACAGCCTGTATGAAATGAACCATGATGCATATGAGAATTTAAAAATGTCCCTTACAATTCCCCTATCTCTGTTTATAAATTCTAGTGGGGTTGGGATCATTTGAGAATCCATTTCCAACATTTACCCAGAGGAGGAATTGGAACCCCCAATTTCTAGTAAAGACTCCTACTTAATTAGAATACAAAACTAGTTTGCATAAGTGATTGGAGGGTTATAAATCATATATGAATATAATACTTAAGTATTAATATCATTCTTTCAAGTGGGATGAAGAGGCTGAAAATTCCTTCCAAAAATGAAATAGGTAATGAGTAGTTGTCCCATACTTGCATTACCTAATTATTCTAAGCCTTTTGTTGTTGAATGTGATGCTTCAGGTGGAGGAATAGGATTGTCCTAAAGCAAGGCCAACACCCTATATCCTTTGAGAGAATAAATTTTCAGCCTCATGTAAAACTCTACTCCATATATGACAAAGAAATGTTGGTCGTCATGCATGCATTGGCCAAGTTTCAACAATACTTGGTAGGAAACAAGTTTGTGGTGAAAACTGACCACGATAGTCTAAGGCACTTCATCACCCAAAAGGATCTAAATGAAAGGAAACATAAGTGGGTAAGCAAGATTCAATATTATTATTTTTATATTGAATATGTGAAAGGGAAGAATAACATTGTAGTAGATGCATTAGCTCGAAGACCTTCTTTTTCTCTCATGGACATTGCTAAAGATTGGAAAAATATGTTACTAGTTGAATATGCCAAAGATAAATTTTCTTGTGATGTGTTAGATGGAATAAAGGGGGACGATAACTATAGTATTGTGAATGGTCTGATATATTATAAGGGAGGAATTTATTTGGTTCAAGATTAAAATCTCAAGTACAAAATTTTGCAAGAAGCACATGATTCCCCACTAGCTCTCCATACGGGGATCTTCAAAACTTATAGGAAATTGAGGCAAAGATTATTTTGGAAGGGGATGAGGGAAGATGTTCAGAAATATGTGAATGAATTTAAGGTATGTCAGCAAAAAAAATCAGAGCTTACATGCCCAACTGGTTTATTGCAACAATTTCCCATTCCAGGGAAAAAATGGGATACTATCTCAATGGACTTCATCACCGGGTTGCCCAAATATTTGGGTAAGGATTGCATATATGTGGTAGCGGATAGATTGAAAAAAAATTCTCATTTCTTTGTTGTTACATCATCTTTAATTTCTGCACAAGTGGCTGATATTTTTTTCAAAGAAATCTTTATATTGCATGGGCTCCCCGAGAGCATTGTAAGTGATAGAGATAGTAGATTCATGGGTGCATTTTGGAAAGAAATGTTTAGATTGGTGGGACCTCAATTGGCTCCAAGAACAAGATATCATCCAAAAACTAATGGATAAATAGAGAGGGTGAACCAATGGTTGGAAGGGTACCTAATAAACTATGTGGGAGAGCAGCAAAAAGCATGGACAAAAGGGCTACACTTGGGTGAGTTTTGCTACAACACCACTTTTCATATGTCAATAGGGATTTATCCTTTCAAATAATTATATGGTTATGATGAAATTACATTTTTTGAGATGATATTTTGTGATAGTAGAGATCCAAAAGCTAAATATTGGGTGGAAGAGAGCCAAGAAATTTTAAAGCTTTTGAAAGACAATTTGCAAGTTCCCCCAAATCAGCAAAAACAATATGCAAATAGACATAGAGAAGAAAGAACCTTTCAGGTTAATGATTTAGTGTATTTGAGGTTTCAGCCATAGAAACAAACATCTCTCAAAAATAATGGGGCAGAAAAGCTAAAACCAAGATACTATGGCCCATACAAGGTAGTTCAAAAGATTGGGGAAGTAGCATATGAGTTGGAACTTCCGGAAGGGAGTAAAATCCATAATGTATTCCATGTTTCTTGTCTCAAAAAATATTTTGGTCAGAAAATTGTCACTTCATAAATACTTCCTCCCTTGTATGATGAAGGTCATCTCACACTTGTTCTGGAAAATATTTTGAAGACAAGGGAAAGAAGATTGAGAAGCAAAACTATCAAAGAATACTTAGTACAATGGAAGGATCTACCAAGTGAATATGCCACATGGGAAGAAGAGAAGATTTTGCAGCATCCAAATCTGAAATTTATTGAGGACAAGAAATCATGGGTGGGGAGGATTGAAATGTCCCCATTCAAATAATTGCATAGCAGGACAATTCCATCAATCCTACTAGTTCCCTAGGTTGGATGGATACATATGGATTTTTAATAAGAGAGCTAATAAATGATGTTCAGAAATTAGAATGGGATAAATATTTAATAATGTAGCTTATTAAACAAATACAAGAGAAAAATGAAGTGGAAATGGAGCATGGAGACACATGGAGACTATGGGACCCACACAAGCTAGAAATTTGGTGCCACATGGAATCCTCCTCTTGCAATTTCGAATCCCTAAGAAGCCTAAAGGTTATTGGATGATTTAGAAGGCTAATACACTTGGCCATATGCATCATAGGTCAAATTTTGGAGGAAATGTAACTTACATGGGAGAGGAAGAGTCATTTTGGAGCTAGTGAGACACTTGGACTAGATTCCGTAGATCTATGACAACAATGATGAAGATGCTATGACACCTATGAAACAAATCAGATCTAAAGGCTAACATCTGAAATATCTAACGTTTCAGGTCGAAATAGAGAATCCAAGAGAGCTCTCATGGAGTTGGGGAAGCTCAATGGGCTCCAACTCGAATTTGGGGAAGGTGGAAGGCTAGGAAAACATATGGAAAATCATGAGCACAAACCCTAATTCGAATTGGATTTAGTTTTTCGATGGATTGGGAACATTATAAGGCTAAGAATGTTTATAAAATACAGGAAGCAACCAAGAGAAGGGATTTTGATCATTTGAGAATTGTGAGAGCTAGTGGAAGACTAGTTTTCTTGCCTTAGCAAATTTCAAGGGTGAAATATTCCCATCCAATTTGGTGTTTGGAGAGGCCACTCAAGTATTTCAAGGAGATTTAATGGAGTTTAATTGTAGGTGGAAGCTACATGGCAGGTCATGGGTTCTTCTATTGTAGCACTTCCTCTCAACCATTTCCAGTTTTCTCTGCATATTCATACTCATGGAGGGATTGCGCCTTGGGTGAGCTCTTGTAATATTTGGGAGAGATATTAATAATATATTTATGATTATAATCAGTTAAATATGTGATTTTATTCATTCTAAGAAAGTTTCAAGTCGAAATACCCAACAGTTGTATGTCAAAATGACTTTTAATGAGAAAACAATGACCATTTCCACTCTATTTTGATATATGCCCTGGTAATGCTTATTATTTTGAATGGAGGAATGTCTCTCTGGTAAATGTATGATGAATGGACTGTCATTAATGTGTATTTAAAGTCTCATGTTCAGTACTTAAGCATTGGAAGCCATTTTACTTATTTTTATTGCATTGGGAGAAGCTTTGGTGCATTTTCCCTACTAGGGTCGAAATTGTGATTTGGGAGTTGTTTTGGAAAGAGTCGTAACAGACTGTATGAACTGAACCATGATGCATATGAGAATTTAAAATTTTTCCTTACACATCCCCTTCCTCTTTTCATAAATTCAAGTGGGGTTGAGAGCATTTGCGAAGCCATTTCCAACATTTACCTAGGGGAGAATTGGAACCCCAAATTGCTAGTAAAGACTCCTACTTTGAGTAGAATATAAAACTAGTTTGCAGAATTTATTGGAGGGTTATAAATTATCTTTGAACATAATATTTAAGTATTAATATGATTCATACACACTCTAATAATATTTGGGAGCAATTGGGCCAATTTGGATACCTAGACATCAAAACTAGTCAAAGGTCAAAATAGGGGAAAGAGTGAAAATATTGGTCATTTAATAAAAATTCAAAAAGGGACATTACAACGAAATATTAAGGAAAGTACCTTTTTCATATTGCAATGATGAAAAGTATGGTTTTTTCTGATTTGTTTTTGAAATCTTGAAGCATCGTTGGTTTTTCGACCTTCATGGTCGTCAGTTTTTCGACCATGCTTGTTGTCAGATTTTTGACATCCCCATAATTATATAATATGTTGTGTCTCCTGGTAAACTCAATACATATCTGCAGGAATGCCTGTTTGAATATGGAAGCGGGCAGAAATGGTGCTTCCAAGGTAAGGTTTTGTGCCATTGCAGAAATGGTGGTTTGTATCTTTAATCTAGGTACAAAAACCATTGGATCAGTAGGTCTTATTCTGGATGGAACCATGCCCCTCTTCTAGATCGTGGTTTGTAAGCTGAATCTACAGTGCACAGTATAGGGCCCATTTTTCTACAGGAGAATATTGTTCCTCTTATGAAATCATGGCATCAAATTCAAGGAGAAAGGGAGGACGGGTTACATTCATTGTTTAAGGAAGGGCACAACCAGTAGAAGAGAAGAAAATGAATTCCTATGCTCACCCTTCATCCTATGGTAAGCATCTATAGACACCATATTATTATATTAAATAATGATAGTAAAATACTAATGGATTAAATAGGCAGGTATTCGCGGTGTAGGGTGTTCCCAAGATCACAACACAGCTAGTATATTTATTAATTGCTAGTCCAAAAGCATTCAGAGCTTGCTTGTTAGGGTTGAAGCCCAAGCCATCTCTTGAAACCTAGAAATAGATAACACAGTACAGTATAGTGTTCAATAGAAAATATTCACACATTTCTTGAAGGGTGTGTCCAAAAAAAATATGATATTTCTGCTGTAGAAGTCGCAGAAGGAGAAACTTGTGTTACAGTGCGTGTGGGAAGTAGTTATTTCAATTGGGTGTGTTATGGAGCTATCTCTTGTGTTATAGATCTTTATTGGAATTAAATATTCATTCTGCTTCTGCTTTTTCTTTTGTGAGTTCTGATATCTACCAAATCCACTCAATATTATCTACTAAAAGGCATCTACAACAATTTATATTTGTTCATTGAAGTATGCCCAGTTTGTGCAATACCAAGGAGAAAGTTGAAGTCATGGAGGACACATTTTTCCATTGTTGTTAGTGCATTGAATTTTCTAGGCATGTATTCACCTTATTTGTTATTAAAATCCAGATCTAGAAATTTGGCATTAGAAGTCTGATTTATGCTTTATATTATTACTGTAGCATTTGCAAGGTTGAATGTTGTGGATGGTAATTGTTACATATGCTATAAAAAATTCTTTCTAAACCATATAAGGACAATCATCATAAGGATTGAACAACTACTGCTACATTCAACAATATACAGTGAAACTGTTTCTCAAAGTCACGGACCAAATTACTTACAGTCTGTTACAACCCAGTGAATGCAAAGTGTTTGTAAAAACATATACTTGATATATATAGTGAACAAGGAAGAAATAAAACTTCTAGAGAGGGCGTACTCTACAGTAGATATATATCCATGGAGTTAAGAGTAATTGCATGAATCTTGAAACCCTTCTAGACCACTTAAAGAGTCAGTTCGATAAGAGGGAAATGTGAACATAGCAGTACATTCATTAGAAGAAAATTATCCAAACTTGCTAGATAAATTTCTTTGGTTTTTCTCTGGTCAGATAAGATTATACGTGGTCTCTGGCATGTCAAGTTGTTCACCTTGGTCTTCAAAATATAGGATTTGGTTTTTCTTTTACAAGTAGATACATGTTTTGGTTTATTGATTTCATTTTTTTATTGCTTCTTTTGCAATGGTTTATGTGCTGCTACTGACGTTCAGGAATTCACCTCTGAGTTGAAAAATAAGTTGTAAGCCAAATGTCGAGGAAAGGTTGAAATTGAATTTACTCGGGAAGTGAAAGATATATGTGAGGAGTATGATGATAAAGGTACATAGAAAGAGGACTTTATGCCATAGATTGATGATGGGGAATCCAGATCATGTATTGATGAAATCTTAAAGGATTCTGCAGAGAAAATACAATTTACAAAAAATGATAAAATCTAAGAAGCAACTGATGAGTGAGAGGAAATGTTGAAAATGAAAAAATATACATCTATTCAAATGCATTATGAGACTTTTTCCAAGAAACATGATATTAAGAGGGAAGTACATAGGCAAGAAAACTAGCAAAATACATATGGGGTAGGTGAGAATAATAAAATCTTGCTTTAAAGTATAATTCTCTCTGCCTTTGCCTATACCAATTTATTTCTTAGTAGTTTATGAGCTCTTTGATCTCTTTATTTTCCTCATTCCTATCCATCTTAGTCTGTCAGTCATCCTCCAAGACCTGCAACTACCTGATGAACCTTGTATTCTGTTGCTACCAAATATATATAGTTTATTTCTCTTAAGTGTTTCGGGCCTGAGCCTCATAAGGCCTATCCCCTCTCATTGCAACTTTTCTCTCTCAAATTCATGATCTCTTCATACGAGCTCCCGGCCTCCTACATTACGGAAGTAGGTGTACCAATGATTCTTTTGGTGTCTTATTTTTCCAAGGTTAGGAAGTACTTTTTGCTAATTATCAGGCCTATCACTATTCTAGTCTGCTGAGATACTCTCATTTGTGTTGTAGTATGATGTTTTTTCATCCTCAATAAATTAGAATTTAGGGAGAATATCTAGAAAATCAGAGGGAGGGAATTTAGAAGGAATGTAAATTGTAAAGATAATAAGCTCCAAAGAAGATGAGCCTTCCATCTTTCCTGACATAGAAGGTTTGTTGGTTGTTATCTTTCCATATATAAAGCAATTGTTGTTCATGCATGAGGGTTTGGTGACTAATGTTAGCTTTTCTTTCCAATTAATATCCTCTTCGATAGGTGGCATATTTGGATAACCAATGAACCACCATGTTTTTGGATATAAATTCCAATTTGAAACTACAAAAGAACATCGCATCAAATTGATAATTATTTTAGTCTCCTTCCACCTCAATATTCATTATCCTAATTTTGAGATAGGGTTTTATCCAGGCCTTCATTTCTTCTTTGTTGATTGTACCCTTTCCAATAATATCCACAAAGATAGCTATCTTATTACCTCTATAGTCCCCTACACATCATGTATTTCCCGGGTTTCAGTTTCTCTTGGACCTTCTCTGGGTGGTTTCCAGTACACGAGAGAATCCAAAAACATTGATTGCATCTACTATCCTCTATGCCCAAATGTTTTTAACTTATGTTTTTTTTACAATCATTAATTTCTCAACATAATCCCTTTTTCCTTCCTAAGAAGACATTGTCCCAGAGAGCTAGAATAAATATTTAGACACCGTGAAATGTTTTTCTATTACTTGATTTTTTATGGTTCAATCTATGCTTCCAGAATCAATGCCTTTGCTGCAGAAAAAGAAAACTGAAATTATGCCTCTTACTTTCATGGTTATATATCTTAGATTTTGTTTGATAAATATCTACTGCATAAAAGTTTTGATGAGTTTATGGTATCATCTAAAAGCTATTGAAATGTTCTTCATTTATCTTAAATTTTAGGATAAAGGTAAGAGATTTATCCTGATGGACATTAATGGTATTCCTTATTTAATCATTTAAAGCAACCGATTTCTAGGAATGTATTCCCAACACAAACGTGGATTGCTCATTCTAGGGATTGAGTTTTGTACATAACAAAATGCCTAGATGCGTGCTTTATGAGCATAACCTTTTAATCATCTATAATAGTCCCCTCATAATGAGAGTTTCCCATTCCATTCTCCTTTACATTGACAGGGGGTGAAACACTTCAAAGCTTTCATTTATAGCTTTAGTTGTTGATGTGAAATAATAAGCACCAGCAACAAGCATTTGTGGATTTTAAGATTTGTTCTTGCAGGGAGTGGCTGGTGAGGACTAGAGATAGAGTAAATAACAAGAATGATATTATACAAGTAGAGAGTGGCAACTATGGACATCCATAGAATACTGTACAAATTCACCAAGGAATTGTTTCAATGAAGAATTTTTATGTGTATGCATCAATGCAAAATATGGCTAAAATGTTGGGACATAAAAGAATACCACCCACATGACAAGAAAGTTAAATCACCATGTGTATTACTACAATAGTAGAAATAATAGGGAAGAAGAGCGTAGAAAAGAAAAAAAATGTGTATTGATCTTCCTTAAGAGAGTACAAAACAATTTTACCATTCACAAAACATCCCATTATATAAAAAACGCTCCCAAAATGGAAGATTTTGAAATTTTCACTTTCTTCTCCAACTCCCCAATCCCAAAAACCCAAGACTGATCAACCTGTCATTGAGCAACATGAATTTTCACTAGAGAACAAATATAGTATCCATGAACAATATAATTGTCTTTTGCATTTTTGCAAATAATGATAAAAATATCCAATTTTATAGAATTTGAGTATGAATTAATGACCATGGTGTGAAAGCCATAACTTGGCATGAATCGTGCCTTTATCTCATGTTAGAGATTTAATTCCATATCCAGTTTCCATCCTTCAGAGAAGTAAATGTACTCGCAAAGCGTCAAAATAAAACTACTTGCATTTCCATGTAGACCTTCATAGCCATGTCTGATGTCTCCACCTTACACAATGAGTCAACAATAGATGTAAATATTGAGGAATTCAGGAAGAATCCTCAACTTTTCATTTCTTCAAAAAATTTGATAGTTGTATCAAGTCTATTAGATTTTTCCAACAGTAAAATCATCTCAAAAGTGTATGCAACAAGAATGCAAACTGATTTTTCCAATGTTTGGTACATCTAAAGTGCCTTATATGAGAATATTATATTCAGAAACAACTTACAACTTAACAAAGGAGTTATATGTTTATGTGTTATCCTGACTCCCAACTTCTTTCATTTGTTTAAGGCAGCTAAAATCTAGTTCTTATTTGTCAGCTATTGAGTAGTACCATATCACCTTATTCATATTTTGTGCACTAAGTGCTACAACACTCCCTTACCTGTATATTCAAGTAGATATTGAATAACATCAACTTTGCAATCTTATCAAACCATCCAGAAAATAACAATATGTCTGCTCAATTGGAGTACACCAACTTTTCCTCTTTGCACAATTTAACAAACCCAATGCTACATCCACTTTGTTGAGTATTTATAGGACATGATTGGTATGCATAACGCTTGATAAAAATGGAACTTATTAAACTGAATTTCTATTTCAGGATATCATTTTTAATTCCTTATGATGTTTAGTATCTTGGAAGAAATTTCTACAATTGTGAAGGCCCTCTTCACACCACCTCTAGAATATGATGATTATCCCCTAGCTTAACAAACTTTATTCCATTTATAGATGTAATTGTCTCATGTCTCATCTCTAAATACACAATTTTATTAGTCCAATCAAGATTTCACTCCCTTGAAAATTTTCCAAAAAGGTCACACACAAAACCCCTCCAATTAAGGTTTCTAGGGAAAACCATACAGTATGGAGAGTATATTCACACGTTTTATCCCAAGTTTAATAAATAAGGTCATGTAGAGCATCTAAACCGGATGAAACATTTGATGGATACCAAGAGTTTCATGAAGGTTACTTGATGTAAATGGGTTTGCAAGGACTATGTTTTCATTTGGTGATCAATATGTGCTTTGATATTTCTGTCGTAGAAGTCATAGAAAGAGAAACTTGTGTTACAGTGCATGTGGGAAGTAGTTATTTTATGATGGGCGTGTTATGGATCTATCTCTTGTGTTATATATATTTATTGGAATTAAATATTCATTATGCTGCCTCTTTTGCTTGTGTGAGGTCTGATATCTACCAAATCCACTCAATATTATCTACTGAAAGGAATCTACAGCAGTTTATATTTGTTCATTGAAGTATGCCCAGTTTTTGCAATACCAAGGAGAAAGTTGAAGTCGTGGAGGACACCTTTTCCATTGTTGTTAGTACATCGAATTTTCCAAGCATGTATTCACCTTATTTTTGAGTAAAATCAAGATCTGGAAATTTAACATTAAAAGTCTGATTTATGCTTTATATTATTACTGTAGCATTTTATTTTGCAAGCTTAAATGTTGTGGATGGTAAATGTTACATATGCTATAAGAAATTCCTTCTAAACCATCTAAGGAAAATCATCATAAGGATTGAACAACTACTTCTACATTCAACAATATAAACTACAACTGTTTGTCAAAGTCACAGACCAAATTACTTACAGTCTGTTACAGCCCAGTGTATGCAAAGTGTTTTTAAAAACATATACTCGATCTCTACAATGAACAAGGAAGAAATTATACTTCTAGAGAGGGTGTACTCTACATTAGAGATATATCCACAGAGTTAAGATTAATTGCATGAATCCTGAAACCCTTCCAGACCACTTAAACAGTCAGTGTGATAAGAGGGCAATGTGAACATAGCAGTACATTCATTAGAAGAAGATTATCCAAACTTGTTGGATAAATGCCTTTGGTTTCACTCTGGTCAGATAAGCTTATCTGTGGTCTCTAGGATGTCAAGTTGATCACCTTGGTATTCAAAATATAGTATTTGGTTTTTCTTTTACAATTAGATGTAGGTTTTGGTTTATTGATTTCATTTTTTTATTGCTTATTTTGCAGTGGTTTCTATGCTTCTAATGACGTTCAGGAATTCACCTCTGAGTTGAAAAATAAGTTGTCAGCCAAATGTCGAGGAAAGGATGAAACTGACTTTACTTGGGTAGTGAAAGATATATGTGAGGAGTATGATGATAAAGGTACAGAGAAAGAGTACTTTATTCCAGATATTGATGATGGGAAATCCAGATCATGTATTGATGAAAGCTTAAAGGATTCTGCAAAGAAAGTACAATTTACAAAAATGAGTCGAGAATCAGTGTTTATTATCTTTATAACTATCTGTGGAGGAAAGCGTGGGAATAGCCTGTAAAGAAAACCAGAGAACCAATTATTTGAAGTGAGTGTGGTATCAAACTAATAAAAATCACCCAGGGAAGAGAAATTAGTGTTTTATTATTGTGTTTGATCCGGACATATTTTAAAATTCCCTGGAAACAGTTTAAATCAGAATAGCTTCGGTTTTTTTTTGTGAGAGCGGACACATTTAACCCTGGAGACCTGCGTTTTGGGTGAAAGCAGAGTCTTTCAATTTTTTTTTACCAGCGTTAGTGTAAGGTTCCTTTCCTATTTGAGTTTCAATCCTTCCTTGCTACCATTTGTTAGGGTTCCAACTTCTAATGAGTTGTTTTATGTTTCTTTTTGCGTGGTCACAAAAATAAAACTCATGGAATGCTACAAACCAATGCATTCCTCATTTGTGAATGACAGTTCAAAGTTGTAGTGTGTATTCAGTAAAAAGGGCAAGAATTGAAGCTAAAGATGAAACCAAGAAAATTGTATAAGGTTCGAATAAATTGTTGTTTGTTTTAAAACATCCTTGAGCTATCAGACTTCCGACGCCTAGGCCATCTACAAGTCATCAAAATTTTGATGCCTAAGTCATGACATCTGATGAAGATTTAATAGAAACGACAGATCCAAGTGTTGGATTGAATTCATATCCATTAGTTATTCGATGTCTCATCATCGTAATTGTGATGGCTTTCGACGGCTAATTCAAGTAAAAATTGCCCAATTTATGATGATATGCTGCTGAAATATCGATAGAGTTTGAAATGGTGTCGAATGACCAAGGAATTCCCACCAACACCAAAAAAAAATTTGTCGTCAAATAATAGACACGTGTCTGTCGAATTTCAGACAGCAAAGTTGTCGGATTTCAGGTTCAAATTTACTTGTGTCACGTGTATATGTCAACTTAAACAAAAACAATGGTTTATTGTTACAAATGTTAAATTTAAATATTAAGCTAGGTTAATTTTAGTAACTGTTTGTAATTAAACTAAGAGGTGACTTGAAAATTCACCTCTCTTCCCCACTTAAGGTATAAATACCCGGGGCAATTATTATTGTAAACCATCTTCTTCATATTTAATACTTATACATTTTACATTATGTTTCTTTTCTCCTCCATCAACATTTTTGTTATTTCATTGGTATCAGAGCCTCTCAGCTCTTTGCACCAGTCCACCACCACCTCACCTCAGCTGCACACCTCCTCTTTACCGTCCACGCGCTCACAATGCACTCCATCTCCACCTCCATCCTGTTCCACCATTTCGCCTCTCCCCATCACCCCTCCTCCCGCCTCCTCTCTAATACCAATTTAATATTAAATAAATTATTAATATTAATATATTTTTATTGATATTATTAATTATTATTATTATTATTAAACAAAACTATGCTATAATTATTATTATTATTTTTAAAAAAAATCATGGCGGGCTAGCATCATATCGCAAACAAAAATAAATCCACATTTAGCGCCGAGAAAATTCCAATCACAAGATCAATGGATGCTCGGTTTGACCAAATCAATGAGAAGATTAACAAGAACTACAAGGAACTCCAGGAAAAGATCAAACAAACGAGTGACAATTTGACGTCGACTTGGACACAAATCACGTCATGAATGGAGAATACTTTCTTCACTCTACAAGAAGACCAAAAGAAAAATCAGGCATTTTAACTGCCATCTTGGATAGATTACAAAAAATCTAATGACCCGCATCCAAACTCTCCAAGAACACCGGAGCAACCAGATCCTCTATTCAACATGTCGTCCTCAAACTCATATACACAAGGATTCCAAATGCGGGTGAAAGTCGAGCTACCCAAATACGACGAGGACGAATGACAATGCATAGCATGGATTAACAAAGCTGAGGAATACCTAGACATCCACAACATCCATTACAAAGGCGAGAAAATTAAATATGCCTCCATGCATCTAGAAGGAAACACTTACAATTGGTACTTATGGTGGAAGAACACTGCAAGAATATGTTCTCACAACTGGGCTAGTTTTAGGAATGAACTCATCAGAATATTCTAGGGCATTGAAGAAAAATATTGTCTTTCCAAACTCACAAGGTTACAACAAAAAAACAGCGTCGATGAGTACACCTGTGAGTGGGAAGCGTTGTCAACTCGAGTTCCAGAGTAAACCGATGACCAATGATTACAGACCTACATACATGGTCTTAAACAGCACATCTGTGATGAACTAGAGTTACATAACATCTCTACCTTGGAGGAAGCACAACACAAATCCAGGATTATTGAAAAAAAAATCAAGAAATCTGCTCATACACATTTCGACAAAGATGACTCCAAAAGGAAGCCTTTCCAATCAACATACACAGGAAATCCAAGATATACACCACCGCAACTCAGGGAAGGAATGAAGCCCAGTTTAGAGGCCCAGAGAATAAAGGAAGGGAAATGTAAGTTCTGTAGAGACAAATGGGCTCTTAAGCACCAGTGCTTACAAAAGAAATTGTATGCATGTGAAGCAGAGTTGGAAGTCGAAGAACCAATTGAGAACGAGGCGGATAGTCAACCAGACTACCAAACAGAAATCGAGGACGACACCCCAAAAATATCATTAGCCACTATTACCAGAATCTCCCAACCGCAAACATTGAATATTAAAGGACATATAAAAAATAATAAAGTCACAGTTCTCATCGACTCTAGCAGCACCCATAACTTTGTTAATGCCAGCCTTGCTAAAATATTTAACTTATTTGTTCGTCCAATACCTAACATGAAGGTTATGGTAGTATATGGCAACAAGATTGACAATGTGGGAAAATGTCACAAAGTCAAGTTACAAATGCAATAATATAACTTAGAATCATATTTTTTTGCGGTACCACTGGGAGGAGTCGATGTACTATTAGGAATACAATGGTTACAAACCTTGGGTACATACTCCTGGAAAATCACCACGGGAATTTTATTGAATTCCAGTCGTTCGGGAAGCCACACAAATTATACGGGTTCCAACCACCTCCAACACAGTTAGTTACATCACATCAGATGGAAAAACTACTTTGAAAAGGCGCACCAGCATACATACTTCAATGCCAAGAAATGGAGCTTCTAACGTGTGAAGGAGACATGGACAAACAAATAAAGATAAAAGAGCTGATTAAAAAACATCACAAGTTGTTTCAAGAACTACCCATGGAGCTTCCACCAAATAGAAAGATTGAACACATAATCGAAATAGAACTAGGGACAAAACCTGCAAGTAGCAAACCATACAGATACCCACATCACCATAAAAAAAAATCGAGAGTTTAACTCAGGATCTTATGAAGTGTGGCGTCATTTCAAAAAGCAGAAGTGCCTATGTAAATCCAGTAGTGCTAGTACAAAAGAAGGATGGGTCATTCAGGATGTGCATAGAATACAGAGGACTGAACAAAATAACTATCAAAAATAAATTTTCGATCCCATTCATCGATGAGTTGCTGGATGAACTTCATGGGGCTAAGTACTTTTCAAAGTTGGATCTCTGATATGGTTATTACCAAATAAAATTTAGAGTAGAAGACATAGCTAAAACTTCTTTTTGCACTCATGAAGGCCATTATGAGTTCAAATTAATGCCCTTCGGGTTGACTAACTCTCCAGCTACGTTTCAAGCTGCAATGAATGAATTGTTCCAACCATTCTTAAGGAAATTCGTACTAGTGTCTTTTGATGACATTCTCATATATAGTAGAACATGGAAGGAGCATTTGGAACACTTAAATCAAGTACTTACCATTTTGGAAGAAATCAAATTCTACGCACCTTAGACGAAGAGGTCTAAGTGCACCTTTGGAAAAGAAGAAGTGGACTACCTAGGTCACAAAATATCAAAGGAAGGTGTATAGGTTGATCCAAGTAAAATCAAGGCAATCATGGAATGGCCCAAACCTGATAACATATCGAAACTAAGGGGATTTCTAGGCCTAACAGGATACTATCGAATATTTGTAAAGAATTACGCCCATAAAACCACCCCTCTCACAAATTTATTGAAGGAAAATTCCTTCCAATGGAATAGTGAAGCAGAAAAATGTTTTGAAACATTAAAATGCATGATGTCGTCAACTCTGGTATTAGCCATGCCAGACTTCACAAAACCCTTTGTAGTAGAGTGTGATGCATCAGGGTTTGGATTAGTAGCAGTTTTGATGCAAGAAGGGCACCCAATAGCATTCGAAAGTAGAAAGATCAACAAGAGAGAAAGTTTGAAGTCGACTTATGATAAAGAGATGCTGGACATTATACATGCCTTAACAAAATGGCGACAATACCTTCTAGGGAGAAAAATACTGATAAGCACAGACCATAACAGTCTTCAATACCTCCTCCAACAAAAAACATTGTCAACAGAACAACAAAAGTGGATAGAAAAAATCGCTACCTTTGATATGGAGATATTACTTAAAAGAGGGAAAGACAATTTAGTCGTTGATGCTCTATCTAGAAAGGATGAAGTCCAGACATATGCAATTTCAATCGTTATTCCAGAATGGTTGGACGAAATACGAAGAGAATACGCTAAAGATCCAAACACGTGCGCCTTAATCGAAGACCCAAATAGAGGTTCAAAATTCGAGTGGAAAAATGAAATCTTGTGGTACAAAGGAAGGATTTATTTAAACCCAACATCAAGGTTTAAAACTAAGGTAATGATAGAATCTCATGATTCACCTGTTGCCGGACATGTAGGTTTTTTCAAAACACATTACAATGCCATACAGTCGTTTTATTAGAAAGGAATGCATAAGGACATTCAAAAATATGTAGCCGAATGTGACACATGTCAAAGGAATAAAAGTGAAAATATCATGACTCCACAGCTACTCCACCCATTGCATATTCCAAAGCAAAAGTGGGAGGAAATTTCTATAGATTTTATTGAAGGGTTACCCTTATCAGAGGGTAAGAATAAAATTATTGTGGGAGTAGATCGACTAACGAAATATGCACATTTCATGGGCATAAAGAAAACTGACTCCGCTAAACAAATCGCTGAAGTGTTTTGTAAAAATATTTACAAATTACATGGTTTCCCAAAAATTATAGTTAGCGACAGAGACGCCAAATTCACAAGCAATTTTTGGAAGGAATTCTACAAGCAAATAGGGATCACTCTTAATATTAGCTCAGCATATCACCCACAAACTGATGGGAAAACCGAAGTGGTCAACAAGTGTCTTGAAACCTACCTCTGTAGTTTCGTCATAGACAAACAAAACAAATGGTTACAATGGCTACATCTCGCAGAATGGCGGTATAACGCTATGTATCACACCTCATCAAAGATGACTCCTTTTTAAGCATTATATAGCTATGAACCACCCCGATGGAAATAAATCATTCAAGGAAGCACAAAAGTACCTGTTGTAAAAGATCAACTAGAAGACAACCAACGAATTATGCAAACACTCAAGGATAATTTAACTATGGCACAAAATCGTATGAAACAACAAGCAGACCAGTATAGAACCGAGAGAGAGTTTGAATTAGAAGATTGGGTATTCGTAAGACTTCAACCATACAAACAATTATCACTAAAACAACAAGGAAAGAACAAATTAACACCTAAATTATATGGTCCATACCAAATTATACGGAAGATTAGCAACGTAGCATACGAGCTAAAGTTACCAGAGACAAGTTGAATTCACAACGTCTTCCATGTATCAAATCTTAAAAATTTGTTGGGTCAACAACAATCAGTTCAAACAACACTCCCCACTCTAGATGAAGAAGGGAAACTAGTCTTAGAACCAGAAGCTATCATCAACATCAGAGAATGGAGATTACGCACTAGAATGATCAAGGAATACCTCATTAAGTGGAAGAATTTCCCAGAAGAAGATGCATCATGGGAAGTAGAGAAATTCGTTCAGCAACACCCATCTTTACCCTGCTTTGAGGACAAAGCAATTTAAAAGGAGAAGGCAATGTTAAAAATGTTAAATTTAAATATTAAGCTAGGTTAATTTTAGTAAATGTTTGTAATTAAACTAAGAGGTGACTTGAAAAGTCACCTCTCTTCCCCACTTAAGGTATAAATACCCGTGGCAATTATTATTGTAAACCATCTTCTTCATATTTATTACTTATACATTTTACATTACATTTCTTTTCTCCTCCATCAACATTTTTGTTATTTCATTTATAGGCGTCTTGAGCAAAAAGTGGCTGCAAAGGCATATACGCAACATAAGAAATAAGCACCTAAGAAGTAATTACAAATGTTCATGTTGATATTTTAACACATGCTTATGTAAACAGACACAAATAGGGATCCCATTAGGAAATGGTCAAGATTGTATGGAAGACGCTCCCATTCCTATGAGAATAACTCAGGATGGGCACCAATATGGAAATGGGGTGCTCACTATAGTGTCCCATGTTTGGTAGGATCTTCTATCAGAATGGTGGAAAACACAAATATGATGAGATGACCCATCAATTTCAAACAGGTTTGACCCTATGGAAAATTTGGGTTGCAAAAGGTTCAAATGCATCTTCACATAGGGATAACCTAAACCTATATGCAAGCTTCCAAATATACCTAATGAGATCGAGGAACATACAAAGGATGCTCGTATACTGGGGTAGATTTAAACCAAGAATACTCCCAGTGGCCCCACAAAAAGATGTACTTAGCTGGGTACAACCAAATGTTTATGACTTCCAGTAAGATCCTAATATTCTTGGGGGAAATATCTGTAAGGGGGCATCCCACCTTGTAAAGCTAATTGTGCCCAAGGACCACATCAATGGAATCTAACCCCAGAAATAACCTCTCATTGGATTCTAGGAAATAACCTCTCATTAGAGTCTAACCAATCCCCTTGAGGAGGTAGGTCCCAATAGGATTGGTTACTTCTTGGATCCTTACCACACCATGCCAGTTGTATTTAGGCTTGAAAATCATTCCAAGGTATGTTTCCTCCTTACGGAGGTTGGATCCAAAAATATTAGTTATTTACTGAAACCTGGCCACTCCATTATGGAATGGAGTTGATAAGTGGATTTCCCCTAGACACTGTGTTAGTATAAATCAGAGGATGACCCCCTGGGGAAATTCCTCCCATATATGAAGGATAAATCCAAGTGGAATTCATGTTCCAAGATGCATCTTTTCCACCGGGAATATTGACATTCCATGGTAAAGGGTCTTCCCAAAAAGTAGTACCTAGACAACTATTGTGTGTGCTAAGAGGATTTTGATAATCTCTCACAACCAATTGAGGTTGCATTGATATGGTCCATTGAACTCCTGATGAATTCAAAGGATCAATTGGTACATTTTTCATTTTGTCCAAACTTCTGAAAATTGGATTGATGTTTTCCAATGATCCTCTCATTGTGAGAAAAAATAAGGTTTGGAAGATTTAAAGGTGGATTTATGGATCAACAGTGTGATATTTTGATGTTTTCAATTCCAAATGGAGTAAGATTATCAACTTTTTTTTGTAAATGTTCCAGCTTTAGGTTGATCTTGTTCTTCTCTATTAATTTTAATTGAATTTAGAATCGGTTTTGTCTCAAAGTCACCTGGATTTAATTTTTGTATTCATCTCTCTGTTTTAACGTGGCCTTCAAATTGTGGTGACTTACCAAACTACCACCTTGACTAGCGAATTGGAAGAGAAGCCACTTTGTTGTTTGGGTGTTTAGAATTGGTTTATTAATTGGAATATTTAGAAAATATAATCAAACAATCCTAAAGGCAATCTAGACTCAACAAAAATCAAAGTGTCCACTCCACTAAAAATGTCCTGAGGAAACAACAAAGAAAACTTCTTTCCAGAAAAACAGATTTTATTGAAAAGTTGGATTTAGATGGCCTTCCGAAACTAGTAGCTCCTAAGGGATATCAAGCCTTAGTAATTACTAAATAGTGAAGGTATGAGAAATAATTACATTGTTCTTCACTCACCAATGGTAAAAGTGTTAGCTCTTTGCTACTCACCCTCCCAACAAGATGAAACAACCTTGTGTTTTTCTCAATTATTGCAAGCATTCCCCACTTACAACATCATGTGCAATGCCCTAGGAACAAAAACTAAAGTTACCATTTCACAAACTGAAACCAGGCAGGACAGTCGTTAGTCTAGGATAACTCACATAAACAAGCTATTCCAAAAAAGTGATGTCACCCCGTGGACTTGTCACTTAACGGGAACACTATGATTTGATCATATCCCACTAAACAAGTAAGAAGGGGGGTACCATCCCTACTTATTCAAATTGACCTCATGCTTACCACATGTGTTAAAAGTTCCTTCTCGGAAACCTTTTGTTACAAATGGATTTAACTCTCTTTAATCAATGCTAGTTTTTAAATTATGCGGCCTTGGAGTGTTAACTCACAATCTGAATCCAAATACCTAGCCTCATATTGTTGGTGATATGATGATTAAATATTAATTATAATATTAAGAGCTCATTTTAAAGGCATTTTGCATAGTTTCAAATGAGTGGTGGTAAAACTTATGGTGTTTTTTACTCAAAGTATTGAACCAATCCAATGAAAAAATAATCTTAAATATTCCTTCAATTCGATGAATTGCTTACACTATAATAGAGTAAGAGATTTTGCGATCTTTTCTTTCAAACATGCATGTATCGCAAGCTTCCTCAAACAAATTTTAAATTAAATGTTCAAGAAATGTATTCAAACAAGCTTCCTTTTGAAAATAAAACTATGTATGAGTTTGATTCAATGTTTTCTTGGTTTCAAAAGGTTCCTCAAACTAATATCCAAGATTAATGTTTGGTTTGCAATATTCACAACAACAAAAATTATTTTTAGTTCAATGAATCGATATACCAAATCAAGTGAACTTATTCAATTTCTTGAAAACTTTATGCAAAAAGTTTCCATGGTTTGTTTTTTAAGTTTTCAAAGAAAAATGATGTTCTCCTAATATTTTCAAATTAAGAATGACTCATAAAATGAAAAAATATCGCAAATGCATTGATCTTAAATATTTACACAGGGGATCCTTGTTTCTCGTTCACTAGACCTATTGAAAGTGCAAGTGAAGAGTATACGCAGAGCCCTTTAGAATTATATGAAAAACAATTGTTACACTTGAGATCCATGTTTCTCATTCACAGGACCACACGAGAGTGCAAGTGAAGAGGATACGCATAGCTTGAAAGATAAATGCTTTAAAACTTTTAAATCTAGACTATTACACTTGAAACCTCTATTTCTAATTCACATGACCACCCAAGAGTGCAAGTGAAGAGGATACGTAGAGCTCGAGCACAACTTATCTCAATAATTTTGAAAATGAAAAACTCATGTAATTGTGTATAAAGAAATTCATGGCATGTACTTTTGATGACATATATTAAAGATAGCCCTAAGGTGCTTGGGGTGATCCACCCTCTTCCCATACTTTCTTGTAAGGTCATCTATATAGGCTTCAACAAATTTCTTAATGCCATGAAAATTGTAAGACATGGAACGTTCGAAATTTGCTCTAGCATTATTTAAACCAAACAACATCTTCTTATCAACAAAAGTCCCCCAAAGGCATATAAAAGTTGTTTTGTATTGATGTTCAAGTTTAATTTGAATATGGTTTTATCCTTAAAAGCCATATATAAATCAGAAGATCTCATTACTAGCACATTCATCGATAATTTGATATATGGATGGAGTAGGAAAATTATCCTTAGTACATGATAAGTTCATACAGACTATAATATACCCTTATTTCTTATCCATGGGTACCAAATTGGAAACCCATTCAGTTAGAGTGACAGGATAAATGAATATTTCTTGGAGAAATTTCTCCACTTCTACTTTTATAGCAACAACTTTCCAAGGGTTTACTAGCCGTAACTTCTGTCAAACCGGTTTAGCATTAGAATATATTGTAATATGATGTTTGGCAATAGTTGGGTCTATTCTTGGGATTTCTTCATAGGACCAAGTGAAAATTTCTCTATATTCTTTGAATAATGCAGTATATATTGTTATTTCTTATGGTGAACAATCTGCACCAGTAAAGACATGTTCTACAATGCTTGGGTTCCTGGAAATATTAATGAAGATGGTTGGTGAAATATTGACCATGTTTTCTTTTGCAGACACTTGTGAGGTAGCGATATGGCTTCCATACCACTCCATTGAACTTGGTTTGGTAGTTCCATTATCATCAATTCTAACCTCATTATACCTAGTAATAAATGGTGTGCAGTGATGCATATCTCTCCAAGGTCTCTCTCCTAATGGCATAGCTTCAATAATGGCCTCATCTGAAGGAATAATGGTGTTTAAAGGATCCTAACATGGAAAAGACTTGAGGTCCATATGGGAATTGAATATTGATCATGACATTCCATTTGGATGTGGTAATGTTACTAGTCTACTTTCTCAAAATATCTAGCTTGGTAAGTTATGTTAGCTGCAGACAAAAATGGCAGAGCTTTCCTACACCTTGTTCCTTGGGATGGTTCTGATATTACCCAAGGATATTCAAAATAGGAGGTAATAGTGACTGTTGATATCTCTCGTATCAGAGCTACGTTGTCACCTAATTTGGGTGGGGGTAAATTAAACATTCCCACTAGGGTAGGATACATTCCCTGCCAACATTTTCACAATCCTTCCCTTAATGGCTTACTAGGGGATATTTGTCCTAGATTTTAAAATAGACTCATTTATGTGGAAAGATAATTGAACAATGGTGACTATATTTCCTCCATGGGGGAACTTAATCACTATAAATATTGAATATACCACAACCATCATGGCATGAGTCCAACTCCTACCTAGTAACAAATTGTAGTCAAGTGGAGCATCAACAACTTCCACTTATACATTAATTATCTTTCATGTTAGATCTATTGAGAGAGCTAGGATGATTCCATGGGGTTCGAATAAGTGACCATGAAAATCATGTATCATTGTTACCAAGGTAGCTACTTCAGGTGAGGTGATGGCTTTCCAAAATGATAAGGACATTACACAAGTGGATGCTCCTTCATCTACAACAATTCTGTAAATATTTGACCTTCCAGTTAATACTTGAATCTAAAAAGTTGCATGTGAGGTAGTGGCTTCCATTTCTCTAAATCAAATGTCACCAATTGACTATTGAAAGGATCAATACCCCATATAGAGAAAATCGAGGTCTTTCATTGGGTAGAACAACTCTAGAGGAATTAAAGGGTTGAGATTGCACAAGGAACTTGGGATAGATCTTAAACTATGCAATAATTTTGAGGAACGTGTGTCTTAGAATTGTACATGTTTTTTTCAGAACACCTTTTAGTATTCTAGGCATAGTGTCATTCGTTAGTTTCTCTATTTGTAATGGTTGATATATTTTGGTTTCAACGTTGTATTTTTCTTTATATCTATATGTGGTTGACTCATATTTGTTCTTCCTTGTTTAGAGGTTTGTTTCTCACTAACACATGAACACTTCACTTTGGCTTGAATTGCCCCCTTTTGGAGAGGTTCCCTGATTTCCCCATTGCAAGGTTGCATGGTTTGATCTAATAGCACCAATCATATGTGGATTTTGTGGAGGGAAAGGATTAGTAGTGAAGTTGGTTGCTTGGTAGCTTCCTATTATGCTAATAACCATTGAGAAAACTCTAACTTGGGGAATTTATAAGTTAAGTGATATTTGATGCACAACTGGAATGGAAACTTCACTTTTATTTTTTCTTTATTTCCCCCTCCCTTACTATTATTATTGTTATTTGTGTTATCGTTTCCCTTATTCTTATTATTTTCCCTTCGAGTTATTGGTTACCTTTAGTAATAGTTGTAAGTACTAATAGAACATATGTGGGAGGTTTGGGTTTGGGGGTTTTATTATTGTTCTTTTTGGATTTAGGTTCATTTTGGTTTCTACCTTGATAGGAACCAGCATTCTCAACTTAACCAATCACACCATTGGCATGAGGTCCAGGGGTTGGTTTGGTTGGATTCGTATCTACTCTAGGAATAATAGGAAGAATCTCATGCAACATTCTTGACTGGGAATACACCAAAATGAGTTGTTGAGCTTTAATGATGGAATTCTCTTCTGGTTTCACTCCTAAGAAGGCCACATCCTTCGAAATGAAAGGTTGAAATTATTTAATGAACCACTTAGTTAATAACTCATCGGGAATTTGTGATTTCAATAAAACTACATCTCCTTTTCCATTCATGAATGTGATCAAATATGTGTGTGGACTTATCCTTCCTGAATGAAGTCGGTATTTTTATGCTAGTCTCGTAATGTATTAGTAATTAGAAATGGTTGAATAATATCATTGTAATTGCATTTAAATTTTTAAAGGAAGCTCATGGTAATTCAATGTACCACTTCTTTTCTACCCCTATTAAGGTCCTTTGGAAGATATGCAACCAAATGGAATCATCCATCAAAGAGTTCGATGAAAACCAAATATGGAATTTCATCACATGGTTGGTTGGATCTTCTCTAGGAATATTTCCATCAAACTGAGGTATTCCAACAAAGTTTGATAGAGATAGGTGTCCATATAGGATCGTGTAACACCGGTTCATTAGTTAGCTTCGTTAGATATGGCAGGTTCAAAGTAGCCAAAAAATGTAACTTTATTTGTTCCATATAATTCCAAGCCCTAAGAGAATTTGTTGTCAATTGGTTTGTGTTAACAAAATATTGGACTGGGATATAAGGGTTCCCAGGATTCGTGAAAGGTTAATTATTTTGTCCAAAATTTAGATTTTGACTAAACTAATTTTATACAAATGGAGCCATATTGCCTCTAGTTATGCTCCCAGTGAATGGTTGGCTACATTGGGAAGTATTAACATTTGCAGTACTGACCATGGCTATCCCGCTAGCCCTATAAGAAGGAATGTTTCCTTGGTGCATATTATTCCCCCAAGGAAATCCAATACTAGTGCCCTCTATTCCAAGATCAATTGCATTGTCTTGTAGCATACTCTGTCCTAAAGGAAAACTAGTACTCATACATCCCAATCCTTGTAAAGGTATGTTCATTTGAGGTAGGATAGAGGTGGGAATGACCTAGTCACTATGGAAGGGTTGGGCATGTACATTTGTACACTATATGGTGGGAAAGCATGGGATCAAACTAATGAACCACTGCTATAGATAGTACTATTCTTTATAATGGGAGGAATATTGACATTATTAGGTTGGAAACCTAAAAAATTCTTTCCAAAAGAAAATTTATTTGAGCTTTGTGGCATAGATTGTAATGTCCCCATTCAAATAATTGCATAGCAGGAAAATTCCATCAATCCTACTAGTTCCCTAGGTTGGATGGATACATTTGGAATTTTAATAAGGGAGATAATAAATGATGTTTGTACATTAGAATGGGATAAATATTTAATAATGTAGCTTATTAAATTAATACAAGAGAAAATGAAGTGGCAATGGAGCATGGAGACACCTGGAGACTATGGGCCCACACAAGCTAGAAATTTTGTACCACATGGCATCCTCCTCTAGATATTTCAAATCCATGGGAAGCCTAAAGGTTCTTGGATGAGTTAGAAGGATAATACACTTGTACATATGCATCATAGGTCAAATTTCAGAGGAAATGTAACTTACATGGGAGAGGAAGAGTCATTTTGGAGCCAGTGAGACACTTGGACTAGATTCCCTAGCTCTATGACAACAATGATGAAGATGCTATGACACCTATGAAAAAAATAAGATATGAAGGCTGAAATCTGACATATATTACATGGTATATCGGAATATAGCATCCAAGGGGGTTCTCATGTGAGTTGGGGAAGCTCAATGGACTCCTACTCGAATTGGGGGAAGATGGAAGGCTAGGAAAGGGAGGACACGTGGAAAAGATTGAGCACACACCCTAATTCGAAATGGCTTGAATTTGGGGATGGATTGGTAACCTTAGAAGGCTAATTATGTTTATAAAATACATTTATCAACCAAGAGAAGATCTTTTTTTCATTTTATAAATTGCATTTGTGAATTGTGAGAGCTAGTGGATGACTAGTTTTCTTGTCTTAGCCAATTTCGAGGGTGAAAGATTCCCATCCAAGTTGGTGTTTCGAGAGGCCACTCAGGTATTTCATGGAGATTTAATGGAGTTGTATTTGCAGGTGTGAGATACAAGGCAGCTCATGGTTCCTTCTATTCCAGCACTTTCTCTCAACCATTTCCAGTTTTTATGGCATATTCTTGCTCATGGAGGGATTGTGCTTTGGGTGAGCTATCGATCTCTTTGGGGAAGCTTATAATGCCCCATTATTTTATGTTATAATTTAAATTATATTTATTTAAATTTTAGAATACTCTCAGGTTGAAATACTGAAATATTTCATGTAAAAATGTTAATCAATGGAGAAATAATGCCATTTCCCCATTATCTTTTTGTGAACCAATGTAATGTTGATGGATTCAAATGGATAAGTAAACAAATGATGGTTTATGTATGAATGGACTTTTATTTATGTATTTTAAATTTCAGAAGACTCTCAAGTATAAATACCCAAAATATTTCATGTATAAATGTTAAACAATGAAGAAACAGTGTCATTTCCCCACTACCTTGTTGTGAACCAATGTAATGTTGATCTATTCGAATGGATAAGTAAAATAATGATGGATTATGGATGAATGGACTATTATTTATGTTTTATATGAGTTTAATTTTCAGTACATAAGCATTAGGAGTTATTTTTTTGAGTTTCATAGCATTTGGAGAACTTTTCCTATAATTCCCCCCAAGGTTGAAACTAGTCTTTTTGCATCTGATTTAAGGGAGTTATAGAAGACATTAAAAGTTGAATGGTGATGCATATTAGTTAATATTTATGTCCTTTAAATTTTCCCTAATTCCATTCAGAAATTTGAGTTGCCTTGAGTGCATTTGGTAAGCCATTTTCAGTATTCATATTGGGGGAATTAGAACCCCAAATTACTAGTCAAAACTCCTACCTCGACCAGAATCTTAAAAAAGTTTGCAGAATCCTTTAGAGGGTAATAAATATTACCTTAAAATCATATTCAAACCTTAATATCATTCATATACCTTCTGTAAATATTTGGGAGCATTTGGACCAATTTGGAGACCTAGACATCAAAACTAGTCAAAGGTCGAAATTGGGAAAAAAGTGAAAAATTGGTCATTGTAATAAAATTTAGAAAAAAAGAACATTACAGTGGTATCAGAGCATGTTCTTGGAACCTGATGTTCTTAACAAGCATTCAAAGCAATAAGTCATGACCCTTAGAACCAGAAGTTGAAGTTGTTTTTGTTGAAGAAGAAGAAGTAGTAGAAGAAGAGGTACATTCTGCTAAAACTATGACTAACGAGGGGAAGGGATACACTAATAATGATAAGGTTTAATATATTAAACTCATGCAACCTATATTTGATTACATAACCAAGAACATCAACCAGCAGCTTATGAAAGGATTCGAATTGTTGGTTAGCCAATTTGGAAGCAAATCAGGAGTAATAGGAGATAGCAGTAGTTCACAATCAGAAGAAAAGACGACAATGGGTGAGCATATTTTCTCAAGAACAGGACCTCATAATAGACCCCATGAATTTTAGAGCACACCAAGTCCTACTGCACCTAAATTTCTTGTACCCAAATAAGAGTCTAACATTCAACTTGAACTTGCTACAATGGCAAAAGAATGGGATAAATTGGATGAAGATTGTAAAAGAAGTGTAACATTTGATCAGTACTTTCTTGCTACAAACAAACTCAAAAATAAGGAAGATAATAAGTATATATACAAAAACAAAGACTTAAATTGTGTCATTAGTAAAGTGCCACTCCCTACTTTTGATGGTTCCTTTCAAAAATTATCTGTCAAGGTGGCTGATGTGTCTATGGGAAGGTTAGTATTTCTGTTCACTGAAGGTTTGTATGAACCCTTAAAAGGTTTGGTCAAATCCCACAATCCCACTACATTAAAAGATGCAATGAGCTTGACTAGAGATCTCCAAAATGTGCTTCCTAGAACAAGATTTCCTCCCAAGCCTAACTTAAAATTTGAAAAAGGGACATTACAAGTGGTATCAGAGCACCTTGGCAAAGAGATGCACCTGATGATAAGCCTTTTCAAATAGATTCAATTGAGAATAATAAGAAATGAGGAATAAACATGGATGAATTGTGAAGAAAAAAATTGTGCTTCACATGCTTCCAACCATGGACATTGGGGCATAAATGCACTAAGGGAAAAGCTCAATACATAGAAATATTTTCTGATAATGATGGGTATGAAGGGGACATGGATGAAGAAGGATGCAATTCATATCAATAGGAAGCATATGAGACAACAGCTAAAGAAGAAAATCATCCTTCACCAGACAAAGCAAGAATGGTAGTACTTTCAGCAGTGCCTCGCTATCACACTATTCGATACAAGGGTGTGGTATTAGGACAAATAGCTTCAATTTTGGTAGATGGAGGATCCACACATAAAATCATTGATGCATATATGGTGGAGAAAATGAAGATATCTACTGAACCATTCGATGGCTTCACAGTTGCCATTCCCGGTCACAACATAATGCAATACAAAACATGGTTCCAAAGCTGCAAGTCACCGTAGTCAACTATACTTATGTTGATAGTTTTTATGTGGTTGATGTTGATGATAATAATTTGGTTTTGGGAGTGCAATGGTTTTATTCTATAGGGGAGCATACAATAAATTATCAAATTCCTGAGATGAAATTTCAAGATTCGAAAGGTGTACTAAGGGTTGTGAGAGGGCAACACACTTACCCAAATCAAGTAGAGACTTGCAATAGTATGAGATATATATTGAGGCATGGGGACATAGAATGGGTTTTATAATGCCATATCACATCTCCCAATCCAAACATAAATTTTTTTAACACCCAAAGGAGATAGAGAAACTATTGAAAAAGTATGAAAAAAAATTTAGAGATCTTCCACATGGTAGACCACCTAATAGGGGGGTTGAGAACAACCTTGTTTTGGAGGGGGGTAATCCACCCATTCATATACCACCTTATAGAAATCCCAAGAAATTCAGAGATTATATTAAGAAGGACATCCAATAACTCTTAGAGTTGGGACTCATTAGACCAAGCTCTAGCCCTTATGCTTCTTTAGTAGTGTTGGTAAAGAAAAAAGATGAACCTTGAGGATGTGTATAGATTTTAGATCTTTGAACAAGAAGACCATCAAGAATATGCATCCTATTCCTAGGATTTATGACCTCATGGATGAGCTATTTGAAGCCAAATATTTCTCCAAAATTGACCTTAGATCGGGTTATCACCAAATTCAAATGAAGGAAGAAGATGTGCAAAATACTTCTCTTCGATGTCATTATGGTCACTTTGAGTTTCTTTTTATGCCATTTGGATTAACCAATGTTCCAGCCACATTTAAAGCATGCATGAATAGAATATTTTTCAAGCAGATTAGAAGGTTTTTTTTGGTCTTCTTTGATGATATTCTCATTTATAGTAAAACTTGGGAAGAACACTTGCATCATCTAGACATTGTGTTGAGAACTTTGCAAAAATAGTCCTTGTTTGCTAAGATGTCTAAATGTGAATTCTGGATGAAGTAACTATTGTATATTGGGCACATTAGTGGGAAATAAGGACTGAAAGTACACATGGAACAAATCAGGGATATCTTAGAATGGCCATCACCAAAAAATATTACCGAATTAAGAGGCTTCATTGGAATATGCACCTATTATAGAAAGTTTGGGAAATGGTTCTCCAAGTTGACTTCTCCACTCGAATTGAAGGATGCTTTCAAGTGGGATGAAGAGGATGAAAAGGCCTTACAAAAAATTAAATAGGTAATGAGTATTTGTCCCATACTTGCATTACCTGATTTTTCTAAGCCTTTTGTTGTTGAATGTGATGCTTTAGGTGGAGGAATAGGGATTGTCCTAAAGCAAGGCCAACACCCTATAGCCTTTGAGAGCAGAAATTTGCAGCCTCATAAAAAAATATACTCCATATATTTCAAATAAATGTTGGCCATCATGCATGCATTGGCCAAGCTTCGACAATACTTGGTAGGAAACAAGTTTGTGGTGAAAACTGACCACAATAATCTAAGGCACTTCCTCACCCAAAAGGATCTAAATGAAAGGCAACAAAAGTGGGTAAGCAATATTCAAGATTATGATTTTGATATTGAATATGTGGAAGGGAATGATAACATTGTAGTAGATGCATTATCTCAAAGACCTTCTTTTTCTCTCATGGACGTTGCTAAATATTGGAAAAACATGTTACTAGTTGATATGCCAAAGATAAATTTGCTTGTGATGTGTTATATGGAATCAAGGGGGATTATAACTATAGGATTGTGAATGGGCTGATATATTATAAGGGAAGAATTTATTTGGTTCAAGATTCAAAGCTAAAGTACAAAATTTTGCAAGAAGCACATGATTCCCCACTAGCTAGCCATCTGGGGATCTTCAAAACTTATAGGCAATTGAGGCAAAGATTCTTTGGAAGGGGATGAGGGAAGATGTTCAGAAATATGTGAATTAATTTAAGTAATTTCAGTGAAACAAATCATAACTGACATGCCCAGCTGGTTTATTGCAACCATTTCCCATTCCGGAGCAAAAACGGGACAATATCTCAATGGATTTCATCACCGGGTTGCCCAAATATTTGGGTAAGGATTGCATATATGTGGTAGTGGATAGATTGAAAAAAAATTCTCATTTCTTTGTTGTTACATCAGATTTTAGTGCTTCACAAGTGGCTGATATTATTGTCAAAGAAATCATCAGATTGCATGGGCTCCCCAAGAGCATTGTAAGTGATAGAGATAGTAGATTCATGGGTGCATTTTGGCAAGAAATGTTTAGATTGGTGGGCACTCAGTTGACTCCAAGTACAAGATATCATCCACAAATAATGGAAAAACAGATAGGGTGAACCAATGGTTGGAAGGGTACTTAAGGAAACTATGTGGGAGAGTAGCAAAAAGCATGGACAAAATGGCTACACTTGGGAGAGTTTTGCTACAACACCACTTTTCATATGTCAATAGGGATGTCTCCTTTCATAGAATTATATGGTTATGATGCACTTACCTTTTTTGAGATGATATTTGGTGATAGTAGAGCTCCAAAAGCTAAATATTGGGTGGAAGAGAGCCAAGAAATTTGAAAGCTTTTGAAAGACAATTTGTAGGTTTCCCAAAATCAGCAAAAACAATATGCAGATAGACATAGAGAAGCAAGGACCTTTTAGGTTAATGATTTAGTATATTTGAGGTTGCATCAATACAAACAAACATCTCTCAAAAATAATGGGGCAGAAAATATAAAACCAAGATACTATGGCCCATACAAGGTAGTTCGGAAGATTGGGGAAGTAGCATATGAGTTGGAACTTCCGGAAGGGAGTAAAATCCATAATGTATTCCATGTTTCTTGTCTCAAAAAATATCTTGGTCAGAAAATTATCACTTCAGAAATACTTCCTCCTTTGGATGATGAAGGTCATCTCACACTTGTTCCGGAAAATATTTTGAAGACAAGGGAAAGGAGATTGAGAAGCAGAACTATCAAAGAATACTTAGTACAATGGAAGGATCTACGAAGTGAATATGCCACATGGGAAGAGGAGAATATTTTGCAGCATACAAATCTGAAATTTCTTTAGGACAAGCAATCTTGGGTGGGGAGGACTGTAATGTCCCCATTCAAATAATTGCATAGTAGGACAATTCCATCAATCCTACTAGTTCCCTAGGTTGGATGGATACATTTGGAATTTTAATAAGGGAGATAATAAATGATGTTTAGAAATTAGAATGGGATAAATATTTAATAATGTATCTTATTAAATAAATACAATATAAATTTGAAGTGGAAATGGAGCATGGAGACACATGGAGACTATGGGGCCCACACAAGCTAGAAATTGTGTGCCACATGGCATCCTCCTCTTGCAATTTCTAATCCATGGGAAGCCTAAAGGTTCTTGGATGATTTAGAAGGATAATACACTTGGCTATATGTATCATAAGTCTAATTTGGGAGGAAATGTAACTTACATGGGAGAGGAAGATTCATTTTGGAGCTAGTGAGACACTTGGACTAGATTCCCTAGCTCTATGACATCAATGATGAAGATGCTAAGACACCTATGACACAAATAAGATATGAAGGCTGACATATGACATATCTGACATATTAGGTCGAAATAGAGAATCCAAGGGGCCACTCATGTGAGTTGGGGAAGCTCAATAGACTCCTACTCGAATTGGGGGAAGATGGAAGGCTAGGAAAGGGAGGACACATGGCAAAGCTTGAGCACACACCCTAATTCGAATAGGATTGAGTTTGGGGATGGATTGGTAACGTTAGAAGGCTAAGGATTTTTATAAAATATAGGTATCAACCAAGAGAAGATATTTTTCTCATTTGAGAAATTTTCATTTGTGAATTGTGAGAGCCAGTGGATGACTAGTTTTCTTGCCTTAGCCAATTTCGAGAGTGAAAGATTCCCATCCAAGTTGGTGTTTAGAGAGGGCACTCAGATATTTCATGGAGATTTAATGGAGTTGTATTTGTAGGTGTAAGCTACAAGCAATCTCTTGGTTCCTTCTATTGCAGCACTTTCTCTCAACCATTTCCATTTTTTATGGCATATTCTTGCTCATGGAGGGATTGAGCTTTGGGTGAGCTATTGATTTCTTTGGGGAAGCTTGTAATGCCCCATTATTTTACGTTATGATGTAAATTATCTGTATTTCAATTTTATAATACTCTCGCGTTGAAATACTGAAATATTTTATGTAAAAATGTTAATCAATGAAGAAATAGTGCCATTACCCCACTATCTTGTTGTGAACCAATGTAATGTTGATGGATTCGAATGGATAAGTAAACTACTGATGGTTTATGGATGAATGGAATTTTATTTATGTATTTAAAATTTCAGAATAATCTCAGGTCGAAACACCAAAAATATTTCATGTATAAATGTTAAACAATGAAGAAACAGTGCCATTTTCCCACTATCATTCCCCCCAAGGTTGAAACTAGTATTTTTGCATCCGATCTAATAAAGTTGTATCAGACATTAAAAGTTGAATGGTGTTTCATATGAATTCATATTGATGTCCTTTACATGTCCCCTTCTTCCATTCAGAAATTTGAGTTGGCTTGAGTGCATTTGGGAATCCATTTTCAATATTCATTGTGGGGGAATTAGAACCCCAAATTACTAGTCAAAACTCCTACCTCGACCAGAATATTAAACAAGTTTGAAGAATCTTTTAGAGGGTCATAAATCTTCCATGAACATCATATTCAAAAATTAATATCATTCATATACCTTCTGTGAATATTTGGGAGCATTTGGACCAATCTGGAGACCTAGACATCAAAACTAGTCAAAGGTCGAAATTGGGAAAAAAGTGAAAAATTGGTCATTGTAACAAAATTTCAAAAAAGGGACATTACATAGATGAAGTACCTCCATTATGTACCATTGCATATGGTGGAAACCGTTCATATTCTCCTACAGATGATGTATTTAATTTTCCTTCTCCTTTGTGAACTGAACTAACTAGGGGTGTAACCTCTCCAGTGATAGGCATCTCCCTTGTGTTTTCCATACTAGCCCACTCAGTGAAGGGCCACAAACAAGAATATTGCAAAGGCCATCCTGGGATGATTAGTTCCCAAGTCCAAGCAAAAAATATCAAGAGAAATTTACCCTAATATTCAATGCCTCAATCACCAAAGGTGCGATCACTTTCCTTCAATAGATACCCTCTATCTTAGGTGCTGTAAAGTTATTCCCCTTGTAGTGACCTAGGAGAATCCTAAGAACAAAAACTAAGGTTACCACTCCACTTTAGGTGGTTGTATGGAATGACCACTGGAAATAACTTATGTGAATTGAAAGGGAATGTAGGACACAAATCCTAGACTCAAATATTTCAGTGAGTAGTAGTGTCACCTCGAGGACTTTCCATGCCTTAACAACTCCCAAACTCACATAACCCCACTAATCCAAGCCATAAGGGAAAATCTTCCCACTTGCACTAGTTTTACATAACACTTGACAAATGTTTGAGAGGAACTTTCCCGACAAGTATTGTTGGCCTATTTCTCTTCCTTGTCTCGACCCATAGTTCAACAACAACACAATACCAACAAGACACCAAAAGACATCGGCCCGACAAAGCAAACTCAGTCGAAAACGCCCGTGAGGCAGGCACAGTCTCACCCGAGATATCTTAATGGGTAACTGCCAAAACCATGTTTCTACAGTTGGTGGGGGATTGTAGTCCCTTGGCGCATAGCCAAGATGCTCGATAAAGACATTGGGATGGGGTCCTCCACTCTGCGAAGGAGGCACAACCAAGTGCCATAGGCCACCCACACAACACAACCTTGTCATTAAAATTTAACAACTGGCGCAACTATGCAACGCAACCCATTCCTTATACTTGATAGACAGTGTGCGACTTATATTTTAACTTAGAAACTTAACCATGAACTCATACACAATAGTCCAGCATTACTTTTAAACAGACATTCATTCATACTATGACATACACTCAACAACAATTGCAATTGTAATAATGTAAGATAAGCAAACATTCACATAAACATTCACCATTCACCAACATTCATCCATATAACACATGAAATAACGTGCAAACCCATCTGGGAAAAACCACCAAGGTGCTCTTCATTTGGCATGAGAAATATAGGTAGCACCTTATAGCCTGCAACTTGCAGAATATTCTTAAGATATGTCTTTATGACTCAATCGTCTTTCTCTCATGCTCTCTGGTTTATTCTCTATATACACCTACTAAACTGCACACATCCTGGATCGACTCTTCTACTTTATTAGCAATCTACACACACAGCTGCAAGATATGGGGCTCAATAGCCTTCTCCTTCTACCAGACTCTCCTTTGAGTCAACCTTACTGTTTCTACTCTCTAACAGTCTAGCTTGCCGAATCGATTGAATCTAATTGAATCTAATATAACTCTTATACAGAGCGGGTTCCTTCTATTTATATCATTTACAAGACCACGCAGGGTCAACTGAGTACTACTCAATTATTACAAACTTAGGTATCTACAAAATATCTCTGTTAAATTAAATGTTGGCCCATACCTAGTTGCGAAATTCTTGTAATTCATTAACCACATCCTTAACTAGCCATAGAAACATCTTTCATCTCATCTGTACTAGTCATAACTAGCCACAAAACTGTCCTTCCATATTCTATTGGTTCGTCCTTCTGCAGTCTTCCTTGACTTCCATCTGTCTAGCATTAAATCTTCTACCTACCTCTTCCACCGACTTTGGATGTGCTTTTCCCCTTCGCACAAACCCTGTCACATCTTCCTCAGTTCTACGCTTCCTTTCCTTATTTATCCTGCCTTTCTCCACCGCGTGCATGTCTTATCTTTCTACGCCGGTTCATTTGCTTCCTTATTCACCTACTTTTATTACGTCGTGCACGCACTTTTCCTCCTTTTCCTGCGCATCAAATTCTTCCTTATGCACTTTTCCTGGCCCAACAGGCCCCCAACACTCACATATGGCTTGTCCCGAGCCACTAAGAGAAAATGGTTACCTTCGCAAAATTGTAAATGCTCGCAACTTAAGCCTCTAGCTCAGGCCCCAGCCCTGGCGGCACAAGAGGACCAACCTTGTCCTGAAATTCCTTCAACATCTGTTTCACTCTAGAAACTGCCACTATTACTTCTTCCAACTATGAGGCCAATTGCTCCACTCGGTCGAAACTGATATGTTCCGATGGGCCTGCCTCTAGCAACTGCACAATATGTTGAAGCTTTTGATGCATAGGCTAAATAAGGCATGTGAGTCATGCTACTCCCGACTTATGTGCCCCCACTTTTGCTTCCCCAGTCCGCTCTTGCTCATAGAGAGCTTGGACTTCCTACTACAACTGCTTGATCTCCACCATCTTCATAACCTTATCCTTAAACGCCAGCTTCCTCATCTCTTCCTTTGCCGCAGTGATTTTCTCCTCAGCTTGTCGTGCATCTTCCCTGGTATTTTCTCTAGTCTCATCTTCCAAAAGCATTTCCCATATCGTGGAAATGACTTCAACTACCTTAGCGCAGAGTTTTTCTCCTTCACTTATCTTTCCAACAGCCTCAGATGCTACTCTGCTTCTCTCTTTGAGCACCTCAGGAGATGTGCTTGGTACCTGCCTCACTTGCAACTCCTCAACCTACTTCTTCAGTTCCACTGCAATCCGCGATAGTCGAGCAACCTTAGCAGCTGAATCTTCATCTTCCTGGCCCACTTCTGGGGGGAACTCAGCGATCGCAGCTTTATTGGCTTCAGCAAGGGCAACGCGGCTTTGCTCGCGCGCCACAATTTCTTGTTCTTTTTCTTTCAGAATGGCCTTGCGCTGCTTGGCCTTCCTTTGTTGTTTCGTTGCCTAATACGCCACAGCATTCTCTCGAAGCCGTATTTCAATTGTGTTTTCCGATTGTAGCTCATATGCTTCACCCAATGTGAGCTTGGAGAAGTCGATCTGTAATGTGTTAAACTCTTTGACAACATCATCAAACGCACCCGTCATTGTCTATGTCTCCATTGCACACCCTTGGATTTGTACTTTGATTGGCGGCACTGGCTCTTATGTAACTAACAGGACGTTGGGATCCACCCCATAATTTTCAGAGTTGACAGTGGACTTGACCTCGTTAATGGCCTCTATGAGCTTATTGAGGTGCTCCGCAACTTAACCAGCCATGTTTTCCTATTGCGTATTGAGAACCTCAAGGATTTTCTTGGTGACCTCAGCTACAGTGTCCACTAGAGTGCGAATATCGTCCTTTGTCAAGGTATCTATGTTAGTCATTTTGCTAGCTTTTCTCTTTTTGTGTTGTGGCCCGCTATATTTTTGTTGTTCTTTCTAAAGGTTATAGATGTCCTCGTCAGTAGGTGTTTTTTCTCCATTGCTTCTATGGGAGCCACCATCACCGTTGTTATCATCTTTTCCTTCTTGCAGCTGATTGTCTTGACCATCGTCATCATCCCTGTCTCCATTGCGTGCCCTTGGATTTGTACTTTGATTGGCGACACTAGCTCTTGTGTGACTAACGAGACGTTGGGATCCACCCCATAAGTTTCAGCCTCGACAGTGGCTTTGACCTCGTTAATGGCCTCTATGAGCTTATTGAGGTGCTCTACAACTTGACCAGCCACATTTTCCTATTGCGTATTGAGAACCTAGAGGATTTTCTTGGTGACCTCGACTACAGTGTCCTCTAGCACGCAAATCTCGTCCTCTGTCAAGATATCTGTGTTACCCGTTTTGCTAGATTTTCTCTTTTTTTGTTGTGGCCTGCTCTGTTGTTGTTGTTCTTTCTAGAGGTTACAGATGTCCTCGTCAGTAGGATTTTTTTCTCCATCACTTCGATGGGAGCCACCATCACCGTTGTTATAATATTTTCCTTCTTGCAGCTGATTGTCTTGACCGTTGCCTCCATCATTTCCTTAGCCATTTCCGGCATCGTTGCCTACACCAACGTTTCCACCTTGGTTAGCTGGTGGGTCTTCTTGGTTTTCTCCTTCAACCAGTGGGTCATGCCATTCTTCAGACCACTCCCTAACAATTGGGTCCACATCATCATCAGTGATCATAACCCTACCTGGTGTGCTTACTTGGTCGGGTCATTCTTTGGCTTCAAAATCATGTTATGTGCACCCACCTGGAAATTTATGAAGGCCGTGTATCTGTACACCGTGGCAGCCTGGAATCTGTAGGATTTCTTGATAACATCGCGTAGAACCTTGGCATGTAGAAAAAAACTCGATGTTATTATCCATTTGGCAGATCTTATCTTTCTTATCTTCCCACATGTTGTGATACTTTGCACCAAGGCAATGGTAGTGGGACTCCATTGGTTTGTAGTCGGGTGGGTTGTCCCAAAAGGTGAACAAGATTAGGATGAGCATACAGGAGTAGTGAAATTTGTATTTAGGATCCTCATTCACCTGCATTATGTCATCTATTAGTTCATTCAGTAGGAACTACGAAGAGTTGAAAGTCACAGCTTGTGCACATTGCTCTATAAGTTCTACTGCTCCAGCAGTGCATTCATTTTGCCTCATCTTGTGCAACAGCTTGCAAGACAGGATCCTTGTGGTGAACCACACATTGGTGTATTCGATAGGGGGAATTAGGAATCCCCTACTTGCACGCTGAATATTATATTTCTATTTCATATTAGTCACTATCCTTGTTCTTGTGCAAATACAGTGCGGGGTCGTTTCCTTTCTTCGAAAGTCCTGTAATTGACGAGATAAGCTCGACGTCGACCGGGTATGGTCGATCGAGTAATAGGTACCCTCTGTGGAAACATACTAGGAGTTGTTTCACATATGTATTTTCCTACAATCTATGGCCAAAATGCGGCATGAACAGCAATTTCATCAATCCTGCTTGGTCAGCGCCAGTGGCCCACTTCATCGACTTTAGGACCCCGGGCCTAGTC
Organism: Pseudotsuga menziesii; assembly: GCA_001517045.1. Classification (NCBI taxonomy): domain Eukaryota; kingdom Viridiplantae; phylum Streptophyta; class Pinopsida; order Pinales; family Pinaceae; genus Pseudotsuga; species Pseudotsuga menziesii. The sequence goes on from LPNX011050366.1 coordinate 112,647, forward strand.
GGCCCGGTTTGAATCATGACCATGCAGTTATTTGTTTCCAAACCAAGCTGATAGTGAGTGTCAACATCCTTGAATTCCAACTTGGTGAGCTTTATAATTATGTCCATTAGCATGGGTACGCGACCAGGGATTCGGGGTGCTACTAAAAATGTGCACACTTTCATGGGAAGTGTCACCAGGTCCACGTCGGCTATTCTCAGTTGGACATAGTACGAGAAGTTTTATTCTTCCTCCTCAGCATCCAAGTATCTGCAGGGTGGGGAGTCCTCCTCCATGAGCTCTTCCTCCAGAAAGTCCTCCTCCATTAGCTCTTTCCCAAGGTTGTCCACAACGGCCTTAGCCTTGCATTTCCTCGATAGTCCTGGCCTGGACGGCTCTCCAGTCACTCTCTCTCTAGCTTGTCTTGGCTCCATGTTAGATAGTGTAGGTGTAGTTGGTGGGTTCTAAACAACGTTCCGAACAGGGCTTGAACCAGGGGGGATGGAACAGGGGCCAAAGCAGCTGCAGGATCAAACTTTTTCTTGTTCGCGCCATCAGGTCGATTTCTGGTTCTTGTTCTGGTTTCTTTAATTCGGGTGATACAATATCCCATTCAATTGGACACCCTGAGGTGACAGTCCCATCGGATAGCTCACTTGCACTGGAGATCTCTATTACCATGGGTATCGGCTCACTCTGTGACATGCTTCGGCTCTGTTTTCTCGTGCTCTCTATGTGTGTGAAAAGACTGCTTGATGGAAAATCCTTGCATTTATACTCTCCTATGCATCCTGCATTCATTGTGCAATGGGAATTTGAGGTCTAATCGATCACATGGGTTTCTCGGCCAATGCATTCCTTCATTAACTTGGCTACTCAAGTGTTGTGATGTACCTGTCAGCATAGTTATTGCAATTATGACGCAGACGGTTGTTGGGACCAAAAATCACATTGTCATTCTCCTCATATCTCGTCGAATTAATGACGCTTAGCTATCATAAATACCTCAATATTTTCCAGATATTCACACTTTAATGTCGGTCAGCCTGCCATTCCCACTTTTTTCGGCGCTTTGGCTGGTTCCGTTGCAGACGTGCAACAAAACAGTTTCGGCTTCTTCTTTTTTCTTTTTTTTTCACGCACAGCGCAATTTTAAACAAGGATGTTATGACTATCATAGTATGGTTTTAGGCAACTGTCATTCACCATACCTATGACATAAGTTCCATATAGTCTCTGTAGTTTTGTTGTGCCCACATCAGTGATGTTCGCGAAGACATATGGCCCTAGCCAATGTGTCTTTAGATTTCCTGGGTGTTTGAAAAAATTATTTTCATACATCAACACAAGTCCTACAAATTTGAATGGTTTAACCCAGATATGGTGATCATGCCATGCCTTCTATATTTGCTTCTCAATAGTCTGATAAAACCCTGCAACGAAGCATTCCTCTTCCATTTGGATGAGATGCGACAACCTCTGTTCGATAGCATCTCCATTGGTCATCTTCATCAGTGCAGCAATCCATATACTTGCCACAATCTACTCCATTGGCACAATAGCTTCTTGTCCATATACCAGTCTGAATGGGGTGTGCCCTGTGAATCATTTGCAAGTTGTGCAATACACCCATAGCGCAGTTGATACTTTCTGATCCCAGTCATCTCGGTGCACATTGCATACCTTGGTCAATGCATTCTCCAAAATCTTGTTAAAACCTTCGACCATTCCATTCACCTGAGGATGGTAGGGCATTGTCTTCTTATACTGGATCTAAAATTCTGCAATAAGCTCAGGAATAATTTTGTTAAAAAAATGTGTACCTTCATCGCTGAGTAGAATTTTTGGGCAGCCAAATCTAGTTACCACGTTTTCAAATAAGAACTTCATCCCAGTCGCAATGGTGCAATCTTTAACAGGCACAGCTTCAGCCCATCTGGTTAAATAGTCTATCACAGTGATAATGTAGCATGCACCAGTATTTTTTCCTAGTGGAATGATCGGTCCAACAAAATCAACAGCCCATTTGTCGATGTTTGCAGTGTTATCTATGGTGCAAGTGGCATCTCATCGCAGCGCGATGGTTTTCCTATTCTCTGGCAGATATCACAGTGCCTGCATAAGATTTTAGCATCCATGTATATGGTTGGTAACTATAGTCCTACCTGCAATATCTTGCACATGGTTTCTTTTCCTGCGTAGTGTCCACCTATGACACCAGCATGTGCTTCACTCATTACCCAAGGTCCCTCATAATCCAAAACACAGTGACGTAGTATTTCATCTGCACCCAACTTATAGAGGTGTCCAGCAATCAATGTGAAGTCTGCAACTCTAATGACCAAGTGTTTCTTTTGATTGGCGGAGAATCCTAGAGGCATGTAGCATGTACTTAGAAAGTGGATTATAGCATTAAATTCCTTCTTCTGATATTCCATCATAGTGACTCCAAATAGTTGTGTGTCGAGCAATCTATCTTCCAGGTTGGTTGGCTCTTCACCACTTTCTATCCGTGACAAGTGGTCTGGCGCAACCTTCAGTAGACCGGGTTTGACAATACCTCAACATCAAATTCTTGAAACATGAGAAGCCATCTACAGATATTCCCCCCCAACACTGGCTTGTTTACTAGGTAATTAAGCGTTGAATGATCATTGTACATCTAGAAATGTCCACCCAACAAATAGTGTCTAAACTTTTGAAGCGCATAGACCATAGTAAGGCCTTCTCTTTCTATCGTAGTGTAATTTTTCTCTACGATTGACAGTTTTTTGCTAGCAAAAGCAATAGGGTGGTCAAGTGCACCCTCTCCTAGCTATCTCAAGATTATCCCAAGCGCGATAGATGACGCGTCAACATGGACATGGAATTCCTTTTTCCAGTCCGGGAATACCAATATTGACGCAGTGGCCATCTTGTTTTTCAATTTGTCCAAGCTTTCTTGGCAAGATGGTGTCAACTGAAAATTTGCATCTTTCTTCAGCAGTTTTTCCATAGGTGTAGTGATATTTGCATACCCTCTGATGAACTTCATGTAGTAGCATGTATGTCCCAACACTGATCTGAGTTGCATGACTGATGTAGGTGGTGGTAAGTCAAGGATAATCACAACTTTTGTTGGGTCTACCAAAATACCATCACGACACACGATGTGACCCAACAGAACACCAAATGGTGCACAAAAAATACATTTTTTGGAATTAAGCGTGATATGATACTAGAAACAGTGGGCCGACATCATGCACAAACTCTCAATATGGTCTCTTACTAGGCCAAACATAGTCCAATCATTAAAGTAGACCTCAATAATTTTATGAATAAAATCTTTAAACTATTCTAGAAAAAATAGCAGGTGCATTCTTGAGTCCAAAGGGCATTAACGTATACTGGTAGCATCCCCATTCTGTGACGAAGGTCATTTTCTGGTGATCCTCCTTCACGATTCTGACTTGATGATAGCCATCGATGAATGAATACATATCTTTCCCTATGATGCTTTCAAGTACTTCATCTGTAAATGGTGTTGAGAATGGATCATGTAAGCATGCATCGTTTAGGTTTCTCAGGTCGACACAGATCCTAACTTCGTTTGTTGTTTTCTTATCCTGGATAACTATAGGGATGATCCACTCCAATTCGTCAACAAGTTCAATGATTCCTGCATCGAGCATGTGATCTAATTCTTCTTTTACCTTCTCTTCATATCTTGGATTTAGTCTATACGGGCGTTGTTTACTAGGTTTAGCATCTGGTCGCAGGGGTATTTTCATCTCCCCTAGATCTCCTACTATCCCCTTCATCTCCTAAAAGTTGGTAGCGAATAGATCTTGATATTCATGTAGAAAGTCGGTGATCTTTACGACTGTCTCTTCATCCCAATAATCTCCTATATTGGCAAACTTTGGGTTCTCTAGCGACCCAATGTTTACTTTCTTGTTTTTCAGTGGTTGTAGGAACTTGCCACTGGAAATGCCACTTCCTTCTACCGTGCGCGTGCTCTCTGATTCCAATATGTTATGTTACTTGTATCATCATTTGGGTCTCTAGCTAGATTGTAGCAATCCATCCATTGCTGGATGGTCGCACTGCAACTGGTGAGCATTGGCCTCTTCGACAGGAATTTCCGCAAATATCTTCTCCTTTATCATTTGAAGCGTAGCATCAACTATAGGTTGTTCATCAGCAAATTCAAATGTTTTTCGAAATTGCCTAGCAAGTCCTTCCCAATCTTGGGTTCCTTGTCGCAACTCCATAGATGCATACCATGTTCTAGGTGTCATTTCCAACATGTGAGTGAAATATTGAACCTATTCTTGCCGCGGGTATTCTGGAAATATGGTACGATGCTAATTGATGTGCTCAGCAGGGCTTGACAATCCTGTATATTTGTGGCTCACAGTGGTAACTTCTTCATCGAATCTGACTTCCATCAACCTTCTGCATTGTAGCCATTCTATTATGAACTGCTTGTGTGTACCCCACCATCTAGCGGGTGTAGCCTTTAGTACATGATCTAGCGTAGACAAGCATTGGGACTCTGTTACAAGTCCTTCGACCTCACTTAAGAAGGTCGCAAGGTTAGGAAAACCCTCATAGGTGGGCAGCTCTCATAGCTCGTTCTCCACCCATCGCACAGACCTTGTAAATCTGGCACACCTTCTCATATAGACCTTATGTATCATGTTTTTCCAGTTCTCCAATGCCTTCCCTGAGTCAGATGTGCAGGAAATAGCACTCTTCCAACTCAGGTTTCCATCCACTGTCAGATTAATATAGTCTTCTTGCATGGCAGTGACATTGTAGATCTAGTCAAGATAGTCACCTTGTCCCTCATTATAGACAGGCTCTACATATCTTTGTCCTTCCAATGGATCAATGGGAGACACTACCCTCATCTCATTATCCTCGAATGAGAGGATCCTTTTCTTGAAATTGATAATGATCTGATTGTCTATGGCCCAATCTATGACCAGCACCGCGGGATATAGGTTCATGTCATCAACAATGTTAATGACTTCAAAGTCCGCAAACATGCGCAACCCTTCAATGTCGACAGGAACTTGACTCAATCTACCAATTGGGAGGACCTTTACATGATTTGCAAGTCGCAGCTGGACAGGAGACCAGTCTAGGTGTGCCTTGCCAATACTTTCCCAAGTTTGTCACATCAAAATATTGACATCAGAGCCCAAGTCTAAAATGATATAATCCATGTCATAATCCCTTATCTGCGTAGTCATTCTTGACTCACGTCCAGTTTTGAATTTCTTGATGACCTGGTTAACTTTATTTTCAAGCTCCGCCTCTACTGGTGTTTCTTCTATCAGTGCTTCAAGTTCTGCGATAACATCTTTGTCTTGAATTAACGCTAAGAAACTTGACAAAAACAACTTCAGTTTACTAACATTTTGTGGGGTGTTCTTCTGAAATATCTGCTGAAATCGTGCAGGCATCTCCCTAACTTATTTTGATGTCGATAGTTCTTATGGATCTACAAAGTCATGTCGCATGTCCATGAATACTTGCTTCTATTTCTGGATGTCGAATGGCTCCTTCTTCTGTGTCGTGTGTCGTACCTGTGGCTACAGTTGTTCTTTCTAGGTTTCTTTATCAGGCTCAGTTGTTGCACCTCCTCATGGTACAAAAGAACCATTTGGATCTCTTGGCTCAGCAGCAATCATATGAATGTTCAAGTTAGGATTCGAGTTTGGGTTTTGATTATGCACATGGTTAGGACTTGTGATGGTCCTAGCCTGCCACTTTGCGATCAATTGAGGACATTACTCCACATTATGGTCACGTCCCTTACATTATGAACATGTCTTTGCATTTTCTAGGAAATATCTGGCATAGTGACCTGGTTGTTTGCAGTTATAGCATGTAACCTAACCTCTTCCTTTACCAAAACCTCCTCCTCCTTCTCAGCCTCTAAATTTTCAGCCATCGCTTCCTTAAGGGTGTGGTTGTTGCGGGGGGTATTGATTCTGTTGATATTGCGACTGATAGTGATTGTGTTGTGTGTATCATTGTTGTGGGGAATACTGAGGTTGATACTTGTTCTGATACTAATTGGTTAGGAAATGCATAGGCTGATATGATGCTTGTGTCGGTTCAGCCTAATTCTACCCCTCATTCTTCATTAAGTAAGTATCAACCATCTTTTCCTTTAAGAGTTGGTATGCTCTACAATCCTTCTCTTCATGCCCTACTGACTTGCAAAATTTATAGAACAACTTTGTTGGAGTGCTTACAATCTTTTGCAAGTATAGACAGTCTTCATCGCGGTGTCCTCTCTTCTGGCATATGCGACACCAGGGTAGTCCATGGGCACTTAATGGGTTTGGCACACCGAATGAGACGTAATTCATGAAGGTCAAAAAATTGTCCTTGGTGTGTCTGTTTGTTCTTCATTTTGTGCACCATAAATATTCGTGGGATTCCTTACCTTTCTTGATGTCATGTAGTTGTATCATTATATTAGCCAACTATGACTGAATCTGCACCATCCCTGTGGAACCATCACTGATTGGTGAAGCTTCCAGCTTCATTGCCAATTCTAGTGCTTTTGTCTGTGACTCAATCTTTTGTTGCATTAATAGGCCTTGGATGTGTGGTAGTAACGCAGTAATAAAACACTCCTTATGTTGAACATCTAACATCTGGAAACTTACCTTGGCCATCAAAGTTTTAAATCATTTGTCAAAGTGTTGGGCTATAGGGCAGACCCAGGTTTTATACCATTCACTTCGCACCAACAAACGACCCACGGTGTTGGCCCTTTCGGCAACAACCTGCAAACAGGTTGCAGTCTCACCTGAAACAGCTATGGGGTGCCGCAGAATCAGGTTTATGCAAGCAGAAGAGGGATATTACTGTATCTTTTGCCTTTAATAGCTTATATTCATATAACACAGAGCTTCAACATTCACATATATAACTTCGCAGCTAAATAAATAGACAGTGACTTGCTTAACCCTTTACTAGGAATTCACAACTAAGTTATTTAGTTAGCAGTGATCTTATTTATCAGATATATATTTAACATTGCATGAAAGAACATAACAGAAACAACACAAAGAACCACAACACCAGATATAACGTGGTTCACCCCCAGTGTAGGGCCTACGTCCATAGAACTATGTTTTATTCAACTCTTTACTAAAATCACAGTTTTGATCTGCGCACTCAGCTGCAGATCCTTTCAAGTCCTTAAAGCTGAGCACACAGCTGCAGGCCTCTGCACACATAGCTGCAGATTTCCTTAATCACCCAAAACCCTCTGTGCACACAGCTGCAGAGGTCGTCCATGCACACAGCTGGGACTTAACCTTCTTACATACAAGCCTTAACTTCGCATCAATTCATCTTACATCAAAAAGCCTAAAATGACTTCTTTACAAGAGTGCTTATTTATAGTGCACTTATTAAAAAACCATGGGCTAAAACCATGGGCACCCCGAACCCTAAACCCTGGACTTAAACCATGGGTTTATTACAAAAATAAGGTTTTTACCCAACCCCGACACCCCTAAGACTATTTTGAGTCATACCTCCGCTTACAACTTCCTCAAAAACCGCAGAGTTACCAAAATTAGGGACCGTTAAGGTGCGCGCCCCAACAGGCCCCTAAGACTCACCAGTGGCCCGTCCCGGGACACTCTACTGCTCTTCTGGTAGGTGAACTTTATCAGCGAAGATGGTGAACTACTTGTTGAGGCCACGCATGATAGTGTCGGTGGCTTGCTCCTTTTCGACCAACTCCTGCAATACTGCGGCTGATGCTTCGCTGGCGTTTGTCTGCGCAAATGTAGCATATTCCTTCATAACTTTGAGTTGGGTGTCCACAGCTGTACTCAACTCGAAAGCTTCGTTGATAAGTGGCTGCATAGAATTTTCCACTTCTGTTGCTTTTGCTCGGCACGACTCAATTTCCTACTGGAGTTCATTGCTTCGCTTTGCCTTGAGCATTTTATCCATAGGCGGCAGAGTCTTAATTTCCGCTTTTACTGTATCCAACTCTGTCTGTCGCTGCCTAATGGTTTCTTGCAGCTATCCGACTTCTGGATGTTCCTACAGAGTGGTCCAGGCCTCAACACTGTCTTCTAGCAGCTTCGCTGCGCTGCTCACAATATCCGATATTTTTGCTGCGGAGGCCTGAATGTCGACTCGACATTGCTCCCTAACCTCTGGTGGGCTCTCCGAGTTGATGCGGAGTTGAAGCTCCGCAATCTGAGCCTCATGTTCTGCTTTGAGCTTCTCTATTTCACTGCGAGACTGCTGCGCATAATCTTTCAACCTGAGTAGTCTTTGTTCTGGTTCTTCCACCAGCTGTACGTCGAAGTCAGGAAGACTTCGACATGCCTCATCCAAGAGTCGTACCAGGGTAATGCGCTTACGTTCTGGATCCCTCTTTCTCTACTCCACTGCCTCCAGCTACGTGGCGAAGCCCTGTTGCTTACTTATGGCATTTTCCAACTGCATTTGCGAATATTGGTCGCGTGCCTGGATTTCCTTCGTAACCGCTAACTGACAGAGATGTAGCTCCGTCATGGACATCTTAGTGTAATCAATTCCAACCTTCATACTCATCTCCGAACGAGACGCTACATCCATTACTATGAGGGCGGCACTTGAGACTTGGCCTTTGTTGTCTCTGGTCGTCCATTGCCTGAGGTCTGGCGGCGCGCTTGCTGGGACAGTGCTTGCTGAAGCACCAGTTAGTGATTTTTCTGCGACGTCCTTCAACTCCGAAATGTATTTTTCTACACCGGTGATGGCATGCAATTGTGTAGCTGCAAATTCTGATCATTTCTTGGTGAGAACTTCTGTGAACCTCGAGAGAGCCTAATCAAGCTTCTCACTTGTCAGGTCGGGCTCCTCGTCAATATTCTTGTCCTTCGACACCTTCATTTTCTTCCGGGGCTGGGGTTTGTTCACTTCCTCCGGCTCTGGCGTCTTGCGCTTATCCTGTCGATTAGGGTCTGAAATAGTGTTAACCGAGTCTCCTTCTTCTTCATCATTACCATCGTCTCCACCCTGGTCGCTTCCACTCTGCTGTGACTCAGTTTGTTCTTCACTGTCTTCAGGAGGGTCTTGGTGCTATGTATGACTAGGGCATGCGCCCAGATTGGTAACTGGGGGAACTGGAATGGTAGGTTTCTTTCCTACGTCTTTCAACCATTCCGTCGGCCACTGTTGAACGACCGCGAGGATGTCTTCTTTGGTCACTACATATGGTAACTTAAACCATTGATGCTTTTGATCCGCGCGGGCCTGGATGAAAATATGATGCATGTGGGCACTAAAATGGGCTGCGTCGTCGTATTGAGAGAATAACTCATTACTAAGCCGAGGGGTTTTCGTGATCTCATACGAGATACTCATCATATAAAAGGAAAATACACAGTTGGTCATCTGCTGTAGGGTTTTATCCTGGGAAACCCACAGAGAGGTGTACCGTACTACGCCAGGCAAGTCCGGAGGTATAGCAGCAAACTGCGCCTCGGTAGGTTCTTGCCATCCTACCAGGGCAATAAGGACTATCAACCAGGAATAGTGAAAGGGCCTACCTTTCTCCTGCGCATCGCGGATGTCTTCAAGGAATTCCTTCGCTATATATGCTGCCCAGTTGTAACTATAGCCTTCAGCACAGTTCACCGCAATTTTGATAACCGGGGCAGGTACTTCATATGGTCTGCACTTTCGCATGAGCTTGCATGCTAGAAGCTCAACTGTGAAGTGAATATTATGTTGTTGAATTGCGGAAGTGTGATATCCTCGTTTTCCCTTCGTCGGGCCGAAGCGTTCCTTCATGCTTTGTGCAAGCTTAATGTCCTCATGCTTTGAAGGAAATTCGGTCCCCAGATCAGGTCTTGTTATTGGTAAGGCTGTGATCCTATGAATGAGCTCACCATTAATAGGAATTTTCTTGTCTCCTATCCATAGGTAGTCGTCATGTACTAATGCCAGTAGCTGCTTGACCACTATGGTCACCTGTGTGCTGTGACCAAAATGGGGAACATCGAGCATCTTTAGCAGACCAGCTTGATCCAAGCCAGCAGCCCACTATTTTACTTCCAGCAATGTCGCGTTAGTCTCTGGATATTTGACAAAATGCAAGTATTGTGTTGGGGCGAACTGTGGAAACTTTCCATGATCATTTGTGTCGTGGTCGTCATACTTAAGCCAGTCTATTTTCCCTGTCATGGTCCCGACCAACTGTACTCCCGGGGGCAGCGAAGGGGTGCGTAATGTGAACTTCTTTAGTCTCCGAGGTGGCTGGACTCCTGGTTGAACTGGTGGAAGATACGGCAGACGCTTCAGTGCAATGTTCTCATCTTCTACCAGTGGGACCTCTGCTGAACCAGACGGAGGCATCTCGGGGTCCTCTGGTGTTTTCCCTGATTGCTTATGGCGGTCTTCATTGTGCTTAGAACGAACTTCAGGTTTGAACTTCTTTCAGGCAGATCATGTCTACATTGGCTGAGTCGGCGCCGGGGGAGTTTCTTCATGGGGAGCAGATGCAGGTGGTTGGTGGAAAAGGTTCGGCAACCCTGTCTGCTCAAACTCTCTCAATAGTTCCTGGAACTCACGATCAGCGGACATGCATGCAATTGTAAAACTTAAGAAACTTAAGAATGCAAACCTTGCGGGTGTGGGTGTCTTCTTATAGAATCTATTCCCGAAATCTGTCATAACTGTGCATTGATGGCACCAAGTCTGACAGAGATCTTGTCCAAATGGTGGTAGATTTTCCAAGATCGCATTAATACAGGCAGTTAATACAGAGAACGTACCGGTGCCACCAAATTTGATTTCTTCCAACAGTCGTTTTTTACGTTCCGACAGGCCTTTCCTTCTTCAGCACAAGCAATAGCTATGGCTGTGCACTAATAAGGACATTCGACACCGCTGGACACCATCTGCGACATGGAGTCGAGCTTCAACCCACAACAAAATTCCATCCCCAGCTTCATTGATTCCTTTTATTTTCAGGAACTTCCTCAGACATAAGTCCCGACACTCATGGAGAAGTTGGGTCGCTTTGCTTGCCGTGTCTTCATCCCAATAATCTCCACTGGTAGCATACTTAGGCTGGTCTTCTGATCCAATGTTGACTGTCCGTGTCTTCAGGGGCTAAGTCACTTTAAGGGCTTCGGCTGTTGGTCCATGTACGTCGCAGTGTTCTTCTGACTCAGGAATACCAATATTGCGCGGATCATCATCCTCGTCAATTGCGAGGTTATAATATTCGATTGCATGAGCTTCTTGTGTTGTCCGATCAGGCCGATATTTTACTATTTCTTGAGCATCCAATACCTTAGTATGGATCAATCTAATAGATGCATTTAAAGCTGGACAAACTTCATTAGTAGAAAAGGTAAGCATAAAAGTATCAACAAGAGGATCCCAACTTACAGTATCCTTGCGAAACTCAGCCTCCGCATACCAGTTCTTTTCTATTGGTTCCAAAGTATGTACAAACCTATGTACCCATACTTCCTGAGGTACATGCTGCCATGCTTCGTAGCACTGTGCCACATATTCCTGAGGGATAATCTTCCCATCAAACCTGCTTTGCACCTCCTGGGGCTGATCCATAATTCGCAGGCAAAGGAACTTCTGACAAGCTTCCCAACTAGGACTGTGCATCTGATGGCCATTCCACCGTCTGGCTGCTGTGGTTCTGAATACTGGATCTAGAGTCTCCCTTTTCTGTGACTCTGGTATCTGTGCACCAAGTCATCTGATAGATTTGGTAATTCTGGCGCATCTATGTCCATGCAGCTCATAAAGTCTGTTCTGCCAGTTTTCTAACCCATCATCTGAATCCGTCATGCAGGAGATGTCACACTTCCAATCCATGATACCTTTGGTAGTAGGATCAACATAATCTTCTTCCTTAGCTGTGATATTGTAGATGTGGTCCAAAGCATCCTGGTCTTCATCTCTTACTGGCTCTGTGTATCTCTCTCCTTGAGAAGGGTCTAATGGCACTATGACTCTCATTCCTTTCCCTTCGAAAGTCATATGTCTCTTCTTCAGGTTGATGACTACATCATTATCTATTGACCATTCAATGCCTAGTAGTGCGGGATAGGGGTTACTATTGTCAATTATTTCAATTACCTCAAAGTCAGCTAAGGTACTGACTCCATCAATATCTACCGGTACACTAGGGAGTCTTCCTAGGGGCACAATCTTCTGCTGATTGGCTAATCTCAACTGTATGGGGGACCAATCAAGGGTAGGTTTTCCTATTTGTTCCCAAGTTTGCTTAGTTAAGACATTTAACTCTGATCCTAGGTCCAAGATAATAGCAGTCATATCATACTCTCCTATTTGAGCATTCAATCTCATTTCCCTGCCAGTTCTCCTTACTCTATTAACAGTTTTTCCCTGACCAGAACTCTGCTGAGGTTCACAGGACGCAATAACTTTCTGCAACTCACTTAAAGCATTCTGATTTCTTAGGAGCTTCAGACAACTCTGTAGAAAGGAGGACAGTGTACTTACTTTGTCTGTCGAAGCTTCTTGCATCTGTGACTGCTGCTGAGGTTGTTGCACAGGTATTACTGATGTGTTGGGGTCAGCAAAGTCTCTCGTGGCTGCCATAAATGTCTATTTTTCTCTTGCGACATCAAATGCAGGGATTTTTTTTGGGGCCTTCCTAATCCAAGCCTCGGTAGGTTGTTTCTCCTTGTTCTGCGCTTCCGTCGTAGCTCCACTCCGGCTAACAACATTAATGGCTGGGGTAGGTCTTTGCTCGACGGAAATCATCTGAATATTCTGAGTAGGGACACTGTTTCTTTCCTAAATCTTAGCTATCAACTGCGGGCACTGTTCGATCACATGATTTACTGCTCGGCAATACCGACATGTCATAGTTGGGTTTCGACAGTCTCTCGCTAGATGCCTGGCCTAGTTACAGTTGTAACACACGACCTGGCCTCTTCCTCATCCGGCCATACCACCTCGACCATGACCTCCAAAAGCACCTCTACCTGATGCACCACCGCGGTAACCATAGCCATCATTTCTCTGTCCCTCATTTTGTACCCGATAGGTGTCGTAGGTGCGTTCTCGCATGAGGTCATAACTGCGACAGTCATCTTCATTGTGTCCTATGGACTTACAGAATTTACAATAGGAGTTCTTAGGTACTTGCCCATACCTCTGTAGCAGATAACAGTCTTCAGGTCGATGCTGGCCTTCTGTTCTGCAGAGCTCACAATATAGGACTTGCGGGTTAAACGGGTTTGGCGCGCCAGTATTCGGGTAATTTCTTACCACATGACACTGTTCCTTGGCATGACCTTCTGTCCGACATTGTGTACACCAAACCTCTTCACGACCGGTTTTTCCTTTCTTCATATCGTGAAGCTCCAGAGCCATTGCTGCCAACTGCGCTTGGATTTGAGCGATACCAGAATTGTCTTCGACAGGAGCGGTTTCAAGCTTCATCGCGATTTCCAGAGCCTCCTGCTGGTCAGCAACCTTCTGTTGCATGAGTGGAGTTCTGATATGCGGTAGCAATGCTGCAATGAACCATTCCTTGTGCTGCGCAGGTCCAATGGTGAAACTGACTTTGTCTAGCAGGACTTTGAATCTTTGATCAAAGTCCCACACTGATTCGTCGCGCCTCTACTGAATCTCTTTCAATTCAGTGAAACACTGCGAATCTGATTTCGGCTTCTTAAATTCCTTTATCATTGCTGCTTTTATATCAGCTAATGCATGGTTCTGAGTTCTGGAAAACTTCATGAACCAGGTTAGAGCGCGGTCTCTGAAAGAAGTAACCATCTGCGCTCTTTTTGTATCTTGATCCGTGATGTTCTTAGCAGTCCACACTGCTTCACATAAAAACCAGAACTGTTCTGGATCCTCTGATCCAGTTCCTTTGAAAACAGGTAGCTTAATGTCATCATGCATGTGGGCCATAGTGGATCTAGCGGGGGTTTGAGGGGGACTGGAAGTAGGTAGGGGGGAACTTACTGGGGTAGACTGACCAGCGACAGGAATACTTGGGCTAGGGTGACTTTCATACTGCGACGGGTTCTCAGGGATAATAAGTCTTCGCTGCGGGGTTACAGGAGGGTTTCCAATAGAAGGGACTTCTTCGGGTTCTGAACCAGCGGGATTTACGAGGGAATACTCGGTATGCTGACCCTGGGAATAGGATCCAAAATCTCTCTTATACCTTTTTCCACTTCGCAGCAAACCACTTTGCTCGTCGAAGGTATTTTCACTTGCAAACATAGGTTAGTAATACTAAATCTAACAGTCTGATTCAATTAGCAATATACCTTTTTCAGCCAATAGCATTTTGATTCGCAAACTAAATGAATTCAAAAACTTACCCCTTGGGCCTTTGAAAAACTGCCGCTCAGCTTCACTTAAAGGAAGTACTCATGTCGATGGCGAACTCCGTCACAAATGCTTCGAGGGTTCGCGTTGTCCAGAAATCAACAGCGCGGGAAATCTCGTTGTTCACCCTTTTCAGTATATTAATTCTTGCAGGGGTCCACTCAAGAAACTTGCGTTCTTGGAAATTCGTTCTTCGCTCTGTTAACCTGGATAACCACTGGTGCAACTCTATGTGGATACTACCAAAGAAAATTTCATAAACGTCACAAAAAACATACCTTTGTAAAAATTCGTTTGCACTATGACGTGGATCTTTGTTCTCTTGCTCAACAAATGTCAGATAAGTCTCATCAAGCCAATGACCGATTTCCTTTGCAGAGGGTCTCCAGAACATAGCCCTCAAGGTACGACGTAAACCCCTCTTGAGCAGATACTGAGTTCAACCGGCAACGGAACCAATTTGTTGGGCTATAGGGCAGACCTAGGTTTTATACCATTCACTTCGCACCAACAAACGACCCACAGTGTTGGCCCTTTCGGCAACAACCTGCAAACAGGTTGCAGTCTCACCCGAAACAGCTATGGGGTGCCCCAGAATCAGGTTTCTGCAAGCAGAAGAGGGATATTACTGTATCTTTTGCCTTTAATAGCTTATATTCATATAACACAAAGCTTCAACATTCACATATATAACTTCGCAGCTAAATAAATAGACAGTGACTTGCTTAACCCTTTACTGGGAATTCACAGCGAAGTTATTTAGTTAGCAGTGATCTTATTTATCAGATATATATTTAACAATGCATGAAAGAACATAACAGAAACAACACAAAGAACCACAACACCAGATATAATGTGGTTCACCCCCAGTGTAGGGGCTAGGTCCACAGAACTGTGTTTTATTCAACTCTTTACTAAAATCACAGTTCTGATCTGCGCACTCAGCTGCAGATCCTTTCAAGTCCTTAAAGCCACGCACACAATTGTAGGCCTCTGCGCACACAGCTGTAGATTTCCTTAATCACCCAAAACCCTCTGCGCACACAACTGCAAAGGTCGTCCACGCACACAGCTGGGACTTAACCTTCTTACATACAAGCCTTAACTTCCCATCAATTCATCTTACATCAAAAAGCCTAAAATGACTTCTTTACAAGAGTGCTTATTTATAGTGCACTTATTACAAAATCATGGGCTAAAACCATGGGCACCCCGAACCCTAAACCCTGGACTTAAACCATGGGTTTATTACAAAAAGAAGGTTTTTACCCAACCCCAACACCCCTAAGACTGTTTTGAGTCATACCTCCGCTTACAACTTCCACAAAAACCGCAGAGTTACCAAAATTAGGGACCGTTAAGGTGCACGCCCCAACACAAAGTCCACACCGACTCTGCCAATGCTTGTTTGATTTCCTTGATCTCGGTGATACACTGTGATTCAAATTTATGTTTTTTGAAATCATAGATCATTTCGGCTTGTATCTCTTCAAGTTTTTTCTATGGTGTTCCTGGTGGTACCACACAGAACTTCATAAACCAGTCAAGTGCACGACCCCTTAGAGTCGTGATGATCTGCGCTTTCTTTAAGTCTATGTTTTGAATTAAGCAAACCATCCAAACATCTTCACAGATGACCCAATGTTGCTCTAGATATTTTGTTCCATTTCCATTGAATGCAGGTAACTGAATATTTGCCCCAGCCATTGAGTTGGATTCATGGTTATCTGATGACTGATTAAATGGGGATGTTTGTTCTTGCGTGCTAGTCATTGTGCTAACACTATCAGTATTAACAACTCTTTCAAGAGATGAGGCTATAGACCTTACCTCTGGCAATACTACTGGTGTGATGTAGTTTCATCCTGGCCTTTGTGTCTCAACAGTCTCTTCATATTCTTCTGCTCCTTCCAAAATCGAGCTATAGTCCTCCTCTTCATCACAAGATCCTTTGTCTACCTACGTCTAAATTTCATGCTCACTCTCTTCGAACAGACTAGGAGCTCATCAACCTTCCTTTGTCATTCTTCTCTTCCTTGATCTGAATCTCCTTCCACTCCTTAGGAATCCATCTTCTAGTTGAGGATTTGTACTTCCTCGGAACATATCAACTCACCATTTCCCATTTTCTTTACAGCTCATATGTGACATAGCCTTCCTCTAGGGTATGTGACTCAATTACTCAACTGCAAGATACCCTTCTCATAAACGAGCATATTGATCCATGTACTGAGAGATAACAAATATCTTCTTCGAGGTCCTTTGAAAAAATTTCTTTCAGCCTCACTATATGAGGTTATAGCCTCTACTGCAAACTCAGTAATATATCCTTTCAAAATATTGTGAACCCAAAAATCAACAACTCTAGAGATGGTGTTACTTACACTGGTGACTTCACACACCAACTGATCACTTCACTCGGCTGCTGCTCTTCTTTGGAAGTTTGTCTACCTTCTTGCCAATCTTGACAGCCACTTGTGCAGTGTAATGGGAAACTCTGCAAAGAAGATCTCGTGAATATCCGAATATATGTATTCGTCCACCCAGTTTTCTACGCTCAATTGAGATCGTGCGCTTGCTTCTTGTGCGAATGCTAGCGTCTTAGACTCCATCCAGTCCTCTATCTTGCTCTTCGTCGCATGCCACAACATTTCCCTCAAAAAATGGTTAACGGTCCTAGTAATGGAACCATTTGTTGGCCTCTTTCTCTTCCTTGTCTTGACCCGTGGTTCAACAACACAATACCAACAAGACACCAAAATACATAGGCCCGACAGAGAAAGCTCGGTCAGAAACTCCTGCAAGGCAGGCGCACTCTCACCCGATATATCTTAATGGGTGACTACCAGAACCATGTTTCTACAGTTGGTGAGGGATTATAGTCCCTTGGCGCATGGCCAAGATGCTCGACAACAACGATGGGATAGGGTCCTCCACGCTGCAATGGCGGCACAACCAAGTGCCACAAGCCACCCGCGCGATACAACCTTATCCTTAAAATTTAACAGCTGGTGCAACTATCCGATGTAGCGGATTCCTTATACTTGACAGACAGTGCACGACTTATATTTTAACTTAGAAACTTAACCATGAACTCATACACAATAGTCCAGCAATACTTTTAAACAGTCATTCATTCAAACTGCGACATACACGCAACAACAATTGTAACTGTAATAATGTAAGATAAGCAAACATTCACCATTCACCAACATTCATCCATATAACACAGTAAATAAAGTAGAAACCCATATGGGAAAAACCACCAAGGTTCTCTTCATCTGGCATGAGAAATATAGGTAGCACCTTGCAACCTGCAACTTGTAGATTGTTCTTAAGATATGTCTTTCTGACTCAATCTTCTTGCTCTCATGCTCTCTGGTTTATTCTCTATCTACTCCTACTAATCCACGCACATCTTGGATCGACTCTTCTACTTTACTAGTGGTCTGCGCACACAGCTGCAAGATCCACGGCTCAACATCCTTCTCCTTCTACCAGACTCTCATCTGATTCGACCTTACTGCTTCTACTCTCTAACATTATAGCTTTCTGAATCTATTGAATCTAACTGAATCTAATCTAACTCTTATACAGAGAGGGTTCCTTCTATTTATATCATTTATAATACCACGCAGGTTCGACTGAGTACTACTTAGTTATTACAGACTTAGGTAGCTATAAATTATCTCTGTTACATTAAATGTCAGCCCATACCTAGCCATGAAATCTTGTAATGCATTAACGACAGCCTCAACTAGTCGCGGAAACGTATTTCAGCTTGTCTATACTAGTCATAACTAGCCACAAAATTTTCCTTCCATCTTCTGCTGGTTCATCCTTATGTAGTCTTCCTTGACTTCCATATGTCCAGCATTAACTCTTCTACCTACCTCTTCCATCGACTCTGGATGTGATTTTCCCCGCCGCACCAACCTTGTCGCAGCTTCCTTTGTTATGTGCTTCCTTTCCTTCTTTATCCTGCCTTTCTCTGTCACGCGCATGTTTTATCTTTCTATGCCGGTTCATTTGCATCCTTCTTGACCTGCTTTTATTCTGCCGCACACGCACTTTTCCTCCTTTGATTGCGCGTCAAATTCTTCCTTGTGCACTTTTCCTGGCCCAACAAGTACTTCACATTACTAATGGATTTTAGAACTATTTAGTTGTTCCTAGTCTCATCCTTATCTGACCTTGGAGGAGTTAACTGACAACACCTATCGTTGAACTCCTAGAACCTAAACTATTAGATGTGTTTCTATCAAAAATAAAATCTCCTAGATTCTTGTAATTATAATGTTTTCTACTTTTCAAAAATAACAATTTTCAATACTTTTCAAAGAATAAGAAATTAAGTGCAACTAAATATTTTCAAATGTAAATTCATTCATTTACACTCTTTATAAATGGGAGGTGAAGCACAATTAAGTGCAACTTAAATATTTTTTAATGCAAATGTATTTGTTCACACTCTTTAAAATGAAATATGAACCACTTTTTAAACCACCAAATCAACTCTTTCAATGCAAAAGCAAGTCTACCATTTTTTTGCTTTTTAAAACCAAATCCAACTTTCTGTTTTTTATGGGAATGTAACTTTTGAACAACAACTCAAACTAAATGCAAGCAACAAGCAATGAGAAATATATGCCTAGAACTCTAGTGAAAACAACTTCTAACACTAGATATTTCAACCACAAGCCAAAGCCAACTTCAAGAAGAAACTAGTTCTTAGGATCAAATAAGATAATAGGTCTACTAGGTAACAAGGTTTTGGAAACCAATTATGTTCAAAGGTAGAACAAATAGTAGCATAAGAATAAATAGTAGCATAAACAATGAGATTATGCTTTTGAGAATTTCACACTCAAGGCTTATCAATCACTTATATAAAAAATGAAAAGATAACAAACAACTTAACACTTTCAAAATTTTCATAAACTTTTGACTCAAACTTAGGTTAAACACACTCAGACACCACCCAAAATATTCCAAGAAAGCCACAAAGCAACCTACACTACTTAGAAAATCCCAACAAACCAGGACTTAAAAAAAAAGGGCAAAACTGAGAAAAACTCTCAAATACTAGGCATTCACTTTTGTGCAGAAGGTTGCCTGCATACCATTCACACCTATGTAGACCATTAGGTGTGAATACCACCTACCATTCACTACTGCAGCTACTATTTCCAATGAATGGATCTTGTAGTGGACTAAAAGATGAAAAACTGAAGAAAACTCAAAAATACTAAATTTTACGGTGTTTTGGGTATGTATAAACCTAATAGAGACTCTTACTCCCAATAAAGAATAGAGAAAACACTCGTTAAGGGCCCACAAAAGTTGGTTTCTTCCCAGTGGAGTTGCCAATTATTTTGCATAAAAAATAATCCTATGATTGGGATGACATTAGCAACATACTAAAAGGAAGGAGACTGACGCAAAAGACTCTATCAGCATGCAAAATAGGCTTATATTTATGCATGTAACTACATATAGACCAAGAAAATTTGTATTAAGATTATATTAAGGGAATAAATCTGGTGTACCTTGTTTATGATGGTTGATCCAAGAAATTCCTTGCTCTACGCCAAATCTACTCCAAAATTCCAAAGCTTCAACCTGCAAAATAGATAGAACCAATATTCCTCAAATGCGTTTGAGAATAATAGAATTATCAATGAAATGAAATATGAAAAGAACATAAATCTATTTATCAACTTCCAATCTTAAAACACTAATTTCTATATCAATCATGAAATTGACTAAGAAATTGGGAAGAAAAGGTGTCAAATATCTATTAAAACATTGAAATTATGTAAAAATATTATGCCTCTTCTCTTCCTTGGCACCTTAATGAACCTAATATCTAGGTCTCTCCTACTCATGCACTCCCACATTTCCACTCCATTCTGCTAAACATGTAAAGGGGAGAAACTACATGAGGGCGGTAGTTTCCGTATGCAAGGATACAAGGGTTGTTGATGGAAGGGAACAATGGGCGTCATGGTGAGTGATCCCTCTAGCATGACTTTATTCTCTTGGGTGTTGGTCCCCAATTGGTCAATTCCATTCCTTTTTATAGTTGAAGGAAGAAGTTGAGGATAGTTACAAGGTGATTGGAGGAGTTACATTTGAGCAAGTTAGTTTGCATAACCTCCTAACTTCCCTCATTTTCAAATTTGTATTTATTTGTTATGATTTTAGAGGGAATTTGCACCTAAAGCAAAGGCATCCTACAAATTCACACCCTGCTCAAGGACATGAAGTAAATGGTACGCACCGTCTTGGTTCTTAGGGCATGAATTTCTCATTTGAGGTTGAAAACTATTCAAAATGAATGGGAGTAATTTGGGACTTCACTTCTAATGTTTAGGGCCAACAATTAAGGGTTAAATCATAGTCTCTTCCATCCATAAATGTCTTTTTTGTAGATATATATTTAACTACTTAGATACATGAATATAAAGAGGTTTTTGTCCCATGTGATCAACAATCTAAATGTTATCCATTATGTCTACTATTGCAATAGAATAGGTTATCAAAAAGAAATCACTTTTAAGTTTTTAGGAATGAGTAATTATCACCTAGGAAAAACCCTATACAAAGGCCACTAAAGTTACCACTTTACCACCAGTTATACGACAAAATAGGTGTGGGTTGGGTTTT
Organism: Pseudotsuga menziesii; assembly: GCA_001517045.1. Lineage (NCBI taxonomy): Eukaryota > Viridiplantae > Streptophyta > Pinopsida > Pinales > Pinaceae > Pseudotsuga > Pseudotsuga menziesii. The sequence goes on from LPNX011050366.1 coordinate 133,662, forward strand.
TGCATATGGATAGGGAACATAGGACTTAGTCTTAAACCCGGAACTCTAGAGAATGCTGTCACCTTTAGGAATTACCACTTCAACCAAAGTTCCCATACACATAGCCCACTATACAAGAAAAAATGAGCTAACCTCAATACTTTCCTCATGCTTGACATATGTGTTCGGTGTTCTTTCCTCACAATTACCGTTGCTACTATTGGATTTGTAACTCTCATTGGTGACTCTAGTTTTTTTTTCATAACTTTGGAGAATTTACTCTCCAACCTACACCAAATCTCTAGACCTAAATTATTCACATCTACTATAAAGAAAATAATTTGGTTTATTTTAAACATTAATATTTTGTTTTAGGGTTGTTGTGTTAGTTTTTATAAGTTAATTTACTTAGGATCTTTATCTGAAAGAATAACAAGCACAACAATACATCAAATATACACAAGACACAGAGATTTTCATCGGGCAGACCATAAAGGATAAAATCCCGCAAACTTCCTTAGAATAGTTATGTCACAAAGACAAGATGACAAGATAGAATAACCTAAGTACAATATGTCTGTAGCAGCTCTTTGTCCCTCCTCTTCCTCTCTTTCCTAAAGCGCACATGAGAGAGAAAGTGAAGTGTGTGACAAATGAGGAGGGTGCCTCCCTATTTATATTCTTTCGTTGAGTTGTTAACTCAACTACTAGGTCGTCCATGTTACTTGTGGGGTCGACCTACCTAAGAATACACATAAATACATTTTCCTTTATTTAAGCTGGGGACTATTTCCCTGACTTATTACCTCAGTGACCAAACACAATGATGACATCCCCAAAGGAGGAACACACATCCCAGATGGGGGGCACAACAATATACAATAGTAATATACATCATACTATCATTCGAAGTTACAATTACAACAACACTCCATCTTAACTAGGAAGGTATTATCTCACCACAATCATCAACACATCTGGTCATCGTCATTGCTACCATTGTCCTCATCTTGTCTAATCTATCACATCTATCTGTCATAGGAAGTTTCTACAGATCCAAACCTTTTTCATGTTGGATGTAGTTCTAGACCTCATCCAGGTCTTCATCATATCCACAAGCAAGCCATCGTGTAGGTATAGACTAGGACCATTCTTTACATTGCCACTGCAATAACATGTTTTTCCTAGTGTCTTCTTGTTGTATTAGATCATCATGTAGGTACATCCCAGTACCTTCTTTACATTACCACTGCAATGACCTGCATTTCCTACCTTCATCTCATTGTCATCATGTAGGTACAGTCCATGACCTTATTTGCATTTCCACGCCAATAACCTGAGTTTCCTACATTTATCTTTTCGTATCCAGATCATCTATTTTGTCCTACACAAAACAAAGCACACATACCACAGCCCAGATGTAGACCACCTTTGTTCTATCAACATAGGAACATGAAAGGATGTCACCAAGACAATCCTGCGTCTACCACTATGTGAGAACCTTCTAGGAGCACACTCAGTGCATTACGTCTCTCGACTGTCAACCTGCATTCTACCAGTAAAGAAGAATCGCCTAGGTGCACCTCACGTGCTTTGTGACCTTATCATCTCAAAATGGGAACACACACATATATAGATATGTATGTAAGCATTGATTATGACCAAACAACCGGCTACATAAACACTTTAACATTTTAGGTCAACCTCAAGGACTTATTACATTGAACAACATGTGTCTAGGATATTTTTCGTTTAGAAAACCTTCAGGCGTATTACATCCGAGTAACCTGCCTACCACGCCAGGTCTGTTTTTACACTCATACAACCCACGGGACTTATTACATCCAAATAACCTATGTACCATGCCAAGACTCATATTTACATTTGGATAACTCATCTCAGGACTGATTACGTCTAAGTAACCTACATACCACGCCAAGACTCGTATTTACACTCAAACAACCTAGAGGACTTATTACATCTGAGCATACTGTTTCTCGAGGATTTTTCCTGCTCGGACAACCTGACTCATTTCCCATGTGAGATATCATGCGTCTGTGTATTTTGATCTCTCGTTATTTCTAGCATAGAAACATATCAAGACTGATTACATCCAAGGATAACCTTCAAGCTTCGTCAGGACTGATTACATCCAAGGACAACCTACAGGATTGATTGCGTCTAAGCAACCTATGATCTTCACCAAGATTTTACACTCAAACAACCTGTCTCTCCATCTATGCTAGAACTCATCACTCCCTCTTTTGAGAGGTCTCGTTCTGGATCACACCAGGTCTTTCTCTGAAGTACTCAAACTTCACTCTGGTTATTTCTAGCATGGAATCACATCAGGATTGATTACGTCCAAGGATAACCTACGAGCTTCGTCGGTACTTATTACATCTGAGGAAAACCTACAAGCCTGATTACATTCGAGCAACCTACAAACTTCGCCGTGACTTTTACACTCTAATAACTTGTATCTCTAGATATGCTAGAATTCATCACTCCCTCTTTAGAGGGGCCTTGATCTGGATCACATACTTGAGCTTCATTCCTCCTCTATGTATCAAACAAAAAATGCAAGTTAGATCCATCAAATCAGATAATAGATTTAAAAACATACTACCTCGCAACTAGTCGAGCAAGTAGCAACATATTCTGCCTTGGATGTACTCAGCGCAATGCAGGACTGCATCCTACCAAACCAGTAGATTATACTGGATCTCAAATGGAAGAATCAACCCAAGGTGTTCTTCCTATCAGTGGTGTTTCCTTCCCAATCCGAATTAACATAACCATGTAGGTTAGTCTTCTGATTCGTATCATACTTGATCCCATACTCAATTGTACCCTTCAGGTACCTCAATACATGTTTTGCAACTAGGTGAACATATCTTGGATCCATTAGTAACTGGCTAAGGGTGTCCACTGCAAAGAATATTTCTGGTCTCGTATTCATCGGGCACATCAATGATCCAAACATATAACAATACATTATGGCATCAATTGATTGTGATGAAGCATCACACGGAAGCTTTAAGTTCGATGCCATAGGTGCGGTTATCGCCTTATGGTCCAGTATTCTGAAATTCTTTCCTTGACCAAGGAAATATTCATCCACATTCTACCATGCCTCCATGCCTAAGAAGTAATGTAACATCCCTAGGTACTTCATCTCAAAATCAATGGAAAGTCTCCTCCTTGCATCTTCAATGAGTCTGTCCTCTAATGTTAGGAACAGGTGATCGACATATAGCAGGATCATCACTGGTCTTCTGCCTTCAACCATGAAGTAAAGGCTAGAATCCACTTTACTCTCAGTAAATCCTAGGCCCATCAGTATGTTTTCCATCCTGTTGTACCATGTCGAAATTGAGGATATTCTGCAGTCACTCCCTCTGAAGCGGAGTATCATCCTCCCTCTGCATTTTGTACTCTATGTATTGATACATTTTGTACTGGAGTGACAAGTAGCTTCCTCTGCTATTGATCTTCTATGTATCCATCTAAGGTCACTTGATACCAAGATCCTCTATCTTGAAATTTGTTGAAAAGTTCCTCTTGCACCCATCTGTGAGCTTGTCGTCCTCTATAGGCTTTCATCTTCAACCTTGTAGCAAAGGTTAATATATTCATAACTTTAGGTGATCCTCAAGCTCTTAATGTAACTGTATGTGCTATCCCATGGGTTCCTTTTGAGCTCATATAAGGCCTTCTTTAATTTGCACACATGAGTCTGCACGTCATGTGTCTCAACTCCAATGGCTACTCTACGTACACTTCCTCCTCGACTACACCATTCAAGAATGTTGTCTTGATATCCAATGGGTGTGTCTCCCATCTCATACCTGCACGTATGGATCAAATGGAAGTTTACCTTGCAACTGGTGCAAATGTCTCCTCGCAGTCTATGGATTCTTTTTGTGAGAAGCCTCATGCTACAAATATTTCCTTATATCCCTCGATGGTGCCATCTGTTGCATCCTAGATCTTGTAGATCCATATGGAAGACACTATGGACATTCCTCCAGGTCTTGGAACTGCATCCTAAACATTATTCCTCTTGATAAACCGGTACTCTTTGATCATAGTCTCCTTCCCTTTCTTCTTGGATACTTCTTCATAGCTAGAAGGATCTGCAACAATGATGTCACTCATCAGTGTCACATAGTGTGTTTGGGGCCTCTTACTTTATTTGGAAGTCTCGTCTTACTATTCTTCATCTTGGATGATTTCTCGTGCCCAATATGGTATTCATCTCTTGAGGTGGACCTATCCTTCTCTTTATATTCTTCTGAAGCTCTTTCTTTCACCACAGTGTCTCTGACCTAGGGAGCTTCAGGTTCCTCTTCAGAATCGTCGTTACTTGTTCTTTGGAATGATCTACAAGTCAAGTTCAATTGCATGATTAGAAACATCTTACAATTTCCAAAACATATTAATAGTGAAAAATATATGTCACACAGACATACAACTATCTTAGCCAATGTTACAACATTCATCCATATCCCGTACGCATACAATAACTTCTAGATGCCTTCTGCCCCAATGTTATTAAGAGTGTGTATTATTCCTAATATGTCAATAAATAGGTTTCAATCTAGATAAGTAGCAATGGAATGTTGTACAACATCATTGACTTCTTACCCATCATGTGCAATTCAGTAGTATAAATGCAAACACACAAACATGCATAATACATCAACTGAATATAAACAAATGCACAACCAAACAATATCATGAAATGACAATTGAACACTTATCATTGTTTGTTTGGTGGGTAGATTCCTTCTTGATCCTTATGCATTTGCAAGAATAACTAGAGTCTTTTGTTTCATCATCTTCTTCATTCGCAACTACATCATTCCTACATATATGAATATTTATATGTATATGTGTAAATGTATATACATATACATACATATAGATGTACACACACACACACACACACACACACACACACACACACACACACACTCTATGCAGATGCATATGCATATACATATACACATATATATATATATGTGTGTGTGTGTGTGTGTGTGTGTGCATATATATATATATATATGTATGTATGTACATACATATACACATACACATACACATATACAAATATGTATATATTTATATATACACATATACATATATGTACATCCATATACATATACATATGCATATGTATATACATATATATATATATATATATATATATAGAGAGAGAGAGAGAGAGAGACACACACACACACATATATAAAGTTGCATTTGTATATTGCTTAACATGTTTTCTCTAATAATTGTTTTCAAGGTTCCTTAAAAAGAGTGCCTAGATTCAAAGACTGATCAACTTTCAAATGATTTGTTTTCAAGGTTCCTTAAAAGGAATGCCTAGATTTGTAGAAAGACCAACATAAATACTCTTAAAAATTTTCAATGTATTTTTTATTTTTTTTCAAGCTTTTCTAAAGAGAGAGTCTGGATTCATAGAATGATCAACTTAAATACTCGTTAGAATTTATCAATGTATTTATAATTAAACATTATTGAGGTCTTTAAAACATCACACAGTTTCATTTCTATCTCCCTTGGGTAAACAACATGTTGTTGTAATTGTAACTTCGGAAGATATTCTAATGTATCTTACTATATTATATTGTTGCACCCCCCATCAGGGATGTGTGTTCCTCCTTTGGGGATGTCATCATTGTGTATGGTCACTGAGGTAAACCCTCTATTGTAAGTCAAGGCAATAGTACCCAGGTTAAATAAAGGAAAATGTATTTATGTGTATTCTTAGGTTGGTCGGCCCCACAAATAATCTAGTTGACCTAGTGGTTGAGTTAACAACTCAACAAAAGAATATAAATAGGGAGGCACCCTCCTCATTTGTCACACACTTCAATTTCTCTCTCATGTGTGCTTTAGGAGAGAGAGGAAGAGGAGGGACATAAAGCTTCTGTAGACATATTGTACTTGGGTTATTCTTTCTTGTCATCTTGTCTTTGTGACAGGACTATTATGAGGAAGTTTGCGGGGTTTTCTCCTTTATGGTTTCCTCGATGAAAATATTTGTGTCTTTTGTATCTTGTGTATCTTTTATGTATTGTCGTGATTGTTATTCTTTAATATAAATATCCTAAGTAAATTAACTTAGAAAAACTAACATGGTATCAAAGCCACCATGAAAGAAGTCACAGTGCAGCCATGATCTTGGTAGTACTTTGTCCACTGTCCTCTTTTGTGACAATCAAAGTGCTATTAAGTTATCCACAGATCCAATTACCAGGAAGAGGACCAAGCATGTAGAGATCCATGTGCACCATATCAGGGAGCCAGTGCATGACAGGACCATCATTATGCAATACTTCCCGACTAATGAGCAGATTGCAGACATCTTCACCAAGAGCTTTTCAGAAAAGTAATTCACTTACCTCCATTCACTGTTGGGGGTGAGTTCATCACGGTGATTTACACTACTTCAATGTTCAGCTTGAGGGGGGGGGGGGGG